>JAOVVA010140132.1:0-10534 GCA_028565275.1 Leiocassis micropogon | reverse complement strand
CAAACATGCAAAAGAATAAGAAATCAGGAAGGGGGCAAATAGTTTTTCACACCACTGTATATATATATATATACAGTTTAATAATTAAAAACAGTTTTATAGTAAATGGTCATTATTTAATGACAATTTAATGACCTGTTCACTGAAACTCTTAACATGGTCCAAAGAGGTGCTGATGCAAGTGAATGAAGACAGCAATAGGCTGACAAACAAGTTAGGAATTAGAAATATCCAAATTAACAAATTGTTTTAAAAAATATGTCATAAAAAGAAAGACAACTAAAATGGATAATAACAGAATAATTGGGCTTGGTTAAGAAAAACACTAAAGGAGAGGACACAGAGCTTCACCCAAATCTATAGGGGAGGAGCAATGGAAATTTGGAAAGGTTGAGTACACTGTGTAAAGTGTGTAGAAAATGGAAAAGAGGACAAAGAGAAAAGTGTGTGAAAGAGAATAGTACGGAGAAGAAATAGAGAGTACGGAGAAGAAAAGGAAGGGCTCATGTTACTAAGCATACAACATCATCATCAAACGTGGTGCAGTGTTATGGCATGGGTACTGTACTGTATGTATGAATTGGGTCACTGGTGTTTATTAATGACGTGTCTGCTGCGCTTGTGTATACACTGAATATAGGAACAGTGCGTCAATTTATGTATATGTTGCAAAAATTATTTCCTCCTTTAGTGCAATGAATGTTCAGATTCTGATAGCTCAGTTTCTGCCAAAGGCAAATGTTAAATAGTGTTTAGTCTGGTTTTGTTTCAATGGTTCCATCCCTGGTTCTGTAGTCCACATGCCCTGCACGTTTTAGTGTTTTCTCTGCTCTATCAAACCCCTTTCAATTCAGAGAAGACTGTTAATTAGTCGATAAGTTAAATCTGGTGTTCTGGGAGCTTAGAAACACTAAAACATGCAGGCCAGGTGGTCCTCCAGGATCAGGGTTAAGAACCAAAGTTTTATTTATTTGAAAAATATCAAATTATATATAAATCATATGGAGCCAGACATTTCGGTGACATTGTATATTCTATATACATTTTGTTTATTAAAAAAGTTCTACTGTGTTCATTTGCTTTGAGAGTTTTTCCTAACAGGTTTGTATACTGCTGTTGTTGCAGTAGAATGCGGCCCCAGCGTTCCCCCTGGCTATTACGACACAGTGCCGGGATACGAGGAGACATTGGCTTATGGAGGTGAAAGTTGTTTAATAAACAAACAAACCAGAGATAGAGAAATTCTCTGAAATCAAATTTTAAATAAAAATTTAAAACATTTTTTTTTTTAAAAACATAATAAATTTTTAGACATTATGCCCATTATTAAAATGTGTATTTCTTGCTCTGTGAAGCAGAAGCTTCCACTACCAGTCCACCTTTTAGTCATCATTGGATTAAGGTTAGCATTATTTCTAGGCAAACACGATAATAACTCTAAATATGGTTAGTTTATGATCCATTTTTTTTTCTATTTTTTCCATATTTTATTTTGAAATTGTGACTTTATTTGTGTCTTTATTCTGGTGCCATTACTTTAGGCCACTGCTATTGTTAATTGTTACTGGTATCATAATCACAGGCCTGTTCCAAAATAGCCATAAAAATGTTTTTCAAAGATTTTCCTTAAAATAATAAAACCATAAATTTGAGATTCTGTGAAAATTGTGAAAACAGTGAAATGCTTATTGACTGAAATTTTCTGCAATAAATTCTGCAATAATAACAAAGTGCAATAATCTATAGAGACTCACTAGATGCCCTAAAACTTTTATTTAGTTATCTTGGAAAAATATTTTTTGATTTCTTTTAATAATTACTTGAACAACATAAATAGTTATCAAAGGAATTAAAAAATATATATAATAAATAATACAACAAATCAATTCATGCTTTTTTTGAGTGTCTCTATGCAGCAATGATAAATATTTAATGCTTTATTTTTGTTTAGCTTACAGTCAAAATTATAACATTTTGTTTTAGAAAAATCAGTTATACCTGGCTCAGTTCAGCGTTTTTACTAAAACATTAAATTAGTCCATTAATTAGCCAGTGAGGATCATTCATAACATTAAAACCGCCACAGTTTTGGGTTGTGCCACCGGGGCGGCTCTCACTCTGGGTGTTCAATAGGATTGGGGTCAGAGGAGTTTAAAGTATTTGTAGTGTTTCTGGGAAATTTTGTTTTTTTTCTTAATCAATTCAATTGTATGGCGCATTTTAACAATGGACTTAAAAAGAACCCATCCTCATTTGGGTGATACCACATAATCTAATTTTAAATTCACTACCAGTCAAAGGTTCTGACACAAATGCAAAAAAAAAACCTTCTACACATATGCGATAAGGCCAAAAGTGCAATTAGGTTTGCAATCACAAACTGTAACAGAAAACTGTTTTATCAGGTACAGTCCAAAGCCATCGTCACACATATTAGTTAGAACCATCCAGAGTTTTCAAATGTTTAATCAGAACAAACTGAGAATTTTTTTCTTTTTCTCTGGTTTTTGCAGGGCTTCTTCCTCCCCCAGTGCCCTCGGCACCCCTGCCTGCCCTGTCCAACCTCCCTGCCCAAACCGACTGGAGGTAAGTCATTTCTCACCAATTCTAATTTAAACATATATACAAGGGACAGTAGGCAGCACGGTGGTGTAGTGGTTAGCCCTGTCGCCTTGCACCTCCAAGGTCCGGGTTCGATTCCCGGCCAGGAGTTTGCATGTTCTTCCCGTGCTTGGTGGGTTTCCTCCGGGTACTTTGGTTTCCTCCCACAGTCCAAAGACATGCAGATTAGGCTAATTGGCGTTCCCAAATTGCCCGTAGTGTGTGTGTGTGTGCCCTGTGATGGATTGGCACCCTGTCCAGGGTGTACCCCGCCTCGTGGGATAGGCTCCAGGTCCCCGCGACCCTAAATACAGGATAAAGTGGTATAGAAGATGAGTGAGTGAGTAAGTGATACAAGGGATGGTGGGCAAGTGGTTAGCACCTTCAGGGTCCAGTGTTGAATCCCACCTCCCTTTTCCATATTACTAGTATTTGAGTGAGTGTGTGAATGTGTGTCATTGTGTGTCCTGCAATAGATTGCCACCTGGTCCAGGATGTACCACGCCTCCTGCCCCGAAATCCATTGGGATAGGCTCCAGGCCTCCCATGACCCTGTAAAGGACAACACTTAAACAATTTTTCAGGGCCATGGTGAATCAGGATGTTTATTTCACATAATTAAATAAATTCTTATTTTCAACTGAAACTGAAGTGTATTTTAAAGAAAGTTAATATGCAAATTTCAGATACTGTTTTATTTTTTGTGCACCTGAAGACGGGACATGAGTTTCTCCCTGATTTGGTCTTGTTGTGTTCTTTTGAATGTCCTTTTTCTTCCAGTATAACCACCATTACAAAGGAAACTGCACATCAGGCGTTTATTAGCTACGCATCCGGTAAAAGCTGGTACTGCTTGGGGCCGGCTCGAGATGGCATCATCACCAGCTTAGAGCCCTTCAATGTTTACAGAGTGGGAAGAGAAACATCTCTATCTATGTCTACTTTACTTTATTTTTTACTTTTCCCAAAATGAAGATATTTTATTACATAATTTCATGGAAAATGCAAAATTGTAACCAGTTTAGGTGGTACTAACTGTTTTATTGCTAATTACTGCAAAATGTGTAATTTAGGAAAAATATTCTTTTATTCATATTAATGTTAATTCATATAAATGTTTTTCAAGATTTTTCTGTATTAATTTAAAAGGTTTATTTAAGTGATAAAAGAAAATGATTGAATTCTCTTGACTTTTGCTTCATTCCTCTCCCGTTTCTACTCCTCACAGTACCGCTTGGAGACTTTTGCTGAGACGAGATCTACTGAATGGAGTGATGAACCGTATACAGGTAAAGAGCAGCAATTCAAGCTTTGGGTGTCCCAACAATAGGGGAATCTCCTTTCTCTTGGTGGCATGTGCTATGATTTAAATTTGTACCAAACTAAACTGACAGCTAAAAGCTGTCCTTACTTTTAAGCTAAATTAGCTGAAGATACAAAGTGTTTTTAAACAAAGCGTCTTCAAACATGGCTTGTCTGGTGGATGAAGATGTGTTCATCATATTTATTTATTCATAGTGCTTTTACCAATGCTCATTGTCACAAAGCAGCTTTACAGAATCAAAAGAAAATTATGGAAATGTGTATGAAATGTGAGACAGTGTATCAATCATAACTATCAGATTGTCCCTGATGAGCCGAGCCGACGGCGACAGTGGCAAGGAAAATCTTCCTGAGATGGCAGTAGGAGGAAACCGTGAGAGGAACCGGACTCAACAGGGAACCCATCCTCATTTGGGTGATAACGAATAGCAGGGATCATTGTGCAGTCATACTGTGTGTTAGGCAGCGAGATGTTTAATATGTCAGATGATGTGTTTAAGTTAATATGGAGTCCAGTTCATTATTGGAGGCTCAGGTAGACAGTAGGAAATTCTAGTCCTGACTATGGAGCGACAGCCGTCGAGGGTCCTCAGAGAACAGCTAAATGTAAGAGGTAAAGTGGGACCGTCCCCAATCACCACACGCATCACAAGCAGATGAAATGGGGCACCAAGATGAGTCAGACAGGTCCAGAAGGTAGAGGGTGTCTGGATCACTGGAAGCTCAGGAGAGGCATGTGTACCCCAACAGAAAGACAGGGAGAGGGAGAGAGAAGAGAACAGAAGAGAAGTGAAAAAAAGAAAAAGATAGATAGATAATGGGTAGGTATGGTCACAGTCACATAATGTATAAGGTCAACGTATATTTAGTGCAAAATGCAAGCAGGGACTTCGGCAGGACTAACTATGACAACATACCTAAAAGGGAGAGCCAGAAGGAAACATAGACATGAGGGCTCACTGGAATGTAAAGCAACCTGTCACTCCAACGTCAACAAACGTGTTTCAGGTCAGCCTGAGGATGCATTTATCCAGCCTCCTCCAGCACCATGGACGTTCATAGCCCAAGCACCTGCTTTCTTCCAGGATCGAAGGCAGAACATCAGAGTGCCGTATACCTCCTCAGTCAAGGTAGAGAAACCAGGGAACTGAAACTTACACCGTCCAGGGAACTGAAACTTACTGAACTACTGAAGACAGCCCACTGTCTTCAGTAGTACAGTAAAATATATTTATTCATTTTTAAGGTCAATCTGTAGCAAATTTGGTTCATACCATTAAAGTTCTGTTTGTAAATATTTTGCTTTAGGATTTTATAGAGCAAAATACACATTGTTTTGTGCTGTTTAAATCCATAAGAAAGAAGTGTTGTATAATTTTAATATACCTTTTTTTTAAGTATATCAATATATTTTTTTCAGTTAAGTTTGGTTCGGATGGCAGATGGTGTGATGGTTAGCACTGAGACCTCGTACCTTTATGGTCTATGGTCGAGGTTTCGATTCCCATCTCAGGGAAGTTGAGATTCCCTGTGAGTGGAGTTTGCATGTTCTCCCCTTAGTGGGTTTCTTTTGGGAACTCCAGTTTCCTCTCACAGTCTAATGGCAAGCAGATAGGGATGAATAGCATTTTCAAATTGTGAGCTTTACATAGTGTACGTACTTGTGTGTTCTGCCATGGATAAGCACCGAGACCCACCTTGGGCCTACAGTAGATTCTCCTGGGATAGGCTCCAGGTGCCCCTATTCCATGAGTGGTATAGAGAATGAGTGGGTGATGAATATTCTAAGAAGTGAATTTAAATGACTTATAAAGACTGTATCATACATCGATCCAATGCAATGAGTGTATTATTGATCTTCTAATTTCGATTGCTCCAGACCCCCTAAAGACATAGCACAGTCCCATGTACTGTATATGTATGTCAACACAGGGTCATCAGTACAATGAAGTGAATAAGTGAGTGTATCTGTGTGTGTGTTATTGCAAGTCTAGGCATATTAAATAGGGGCACTGTCCCTAACTAATCATTAGAGACCTAGATACCTGTTTCAAACCCATCAGAAAGACCTGCCACACCCAGAATCCTGTCCCAAAATACCCATAATATCCCTAGACTTGTAGCATGTAGTATTGTATGGTATGGTTTTCAACATACTGTTGTTTTGAGTTACATTTATTACATTACTGTACAATATTTCTAAACCAAATGTCCCCCATGGTGGCCACCAGTTGGCCTGATGGCATTAAATTAACCACTGAATTTTCACTGATGAGTGTCTGTGATTTAAATACGATTATCCATAGACCTGCCACGTCTGTATGGGGAAAGGAAACATCCTATGCACGTCCTGTTCAGGCTCTGGGGACGTGAGTCATATTTCTAAACTTACGTTAATGTAAGCTATTCCACATTTTAACTCAATCTTACAATGTAAATTATGTATCTGCTGAAAAATCTGATCCATTTTTAGAATATGTGCATGTCGTGTTATGGAAGTGGGCGATGCCGAGGAATGAAACTGTGCCTGATGTGTAGCGGCTGTGGAAGGCAAAAGTAAGCTCCAGTACGCAACTAATACAGTTATAAAGATGTTTATTTTTTTCAAAAACTATATACTGAATTTAAAACATGACTAAACATACGACAAAAGTTTTCAGACTATCTGCTGGACATGTGGCGGTTCTGGGTATATCCACGGAACTGAACTCTGCATTCCCTGTTCTGGCAGTGGAAGAAAAATGTACGCTTCATACTGTAACTATTGCACTTATAACAATGTTCCCAATGCAACCTATACTGAACTAATTAACATAACTACACCCAAAGTTTTACAGTGTGTTTGCATGTGTGCAGCTGTAGCCGGTGTCACGGAAAATGCTTCTGTGTATGTTCAAAGTGTGAAGGGAGGGAAAAACTCCTCGTCTTCATCAATCTCAAGATACACTGGTGAGATCTTCAGCATTCAAGAACATTTTTTCAATAGATTAGACCTACATTGCTATAGAGAGACTATAGGAAACATTCAAAATCTGGTATACAAACAAACACATCACAGTACTTTAAATACAATAGTGTGCAAAAGTCTTGACACCCCCCATTTCTTCTGTTGTTTCTAAAGAGCCAGACTTTCTTGTTTTTTTTATGTATTTTTAAGAAATAGTTCTCCATCCGTCCTAAAGGACTTTTGGTCTCTCATTTTCAGTCCTGTCACACATTGCCACATATTGATGAATTGTTCAAGCATAAAAAAAACTATCTAACTTAAGACATGAACCAGTGAGAAACAGGTGCAGATGATGACAGATGATCAGGCCGGTGATTAGTATCACACTGCTGATGCTGAATGCTGAGTGGTTGGAACAGACGAGAGGGGAAATGAGGTCGCTGCTGAGGCTGTTACATAAACAATCAATTTTAAATACAGGTTTAAATCACAGTAAAACTGTTGTTCTTGTTTCTCTAATTTAATCTACGTCATTTAGTTAAGTTAAGCTTTTATTTGTCACACGTCCATTACATCACATGGAAATTCCTTCTTTGCGTATCCCAGCTGGGGATCACTGCCCCAAACCATTGCTTTAGCAGCGGTGGGATTCAAACCCACACCCCTGAAGAGCCTGGAACCTTAATCCAGCGCCTTAGCCCGCTCGGCTACCTTTATTTATCCTAATTAAATATGAATTGTATAATGTATTTGTTACTTTAAATTGCTAGACAGGCTTACAACGGTTCTAAAACCATTTACTATAAAACAGTATGAAAACTTTTTATTATAAAACATATAGACTAATATGCTTAAGAGTGATCTGCTCAAACGAATCATTCTCTACCTTCTACAGTGTATAGAAATAATTAATTATTTGACACTTGTCTTCATCACAAATCTACTCAAGTAAAAGTAAAAAATATGGTGCAGTAAAACTACTCATAGAGGTACATTTTTTTCAAGAACTTACTCAAATAAATGTAACTCGTTACTACCCACCTCTGACCCACCTCTGAATGATCTCAGAATTCTGATTCTTCTTTGCTTTCCTCAGGATTACTTATCAAAATGAATACTTGACAGAGCAGTCGAGCGGGCTGGATTCAGAGAATCTAAGTAAGGTCTCTGGAACCACGATCTTTACAGACACCCAGTACATGGTAATAAAACTGCTTACACACACACACACACCATGCGTCTAAGCATAGCTCTAGTGCAGATGGCCAAGAGACTGAATTATATTGTGGTTTGTGTTTGGGTGTGTTTGTGTGTGTGTGTGTGTGTGTGTGTGTGTGTGTGTGTTTGCACATATGTGTTTTAGCTTCCCCCATTGGTGGGTTTCCCTGATCCTTCAATAAACCAAGAGTCTGAGCGTTTAATACAAGAACATCAGTCCAAATATTTCCAGACTTCTCGCATTCTGCAGCAGGTACTGCTACTCTTCAGTACTGATATTAGCAGCACATTCATTTTACCAGAGCAATCAAAATAAATAAATAGGCAATTTGATTAAAATTTTTATGCTAGAATTAGAGTAAAGTGTGTGTCTTAGTAGTTACTGACACTCGAGCATCATGAGTACATTGAAACGACATTTTTATTTTTGCATAGTGCTTTTTATCACATTACTGATGTGAAAATGTTTCCCACTGCAGCGTCACACCATCGAGCTGATCCCCGTCACCAAGGTGAACTACACTTGGCATGGGGAGTCCTACACTTACATTGTGTTTGGGAACGAGAACAGCGTGTACACTGACAACTACCCGGCCAAATGCTGCTGCTCTGTGATGTAATCCCTTAATTCAGCATTTTCCCATCAAAAGCACCAAATGACACAGAATATTAATCATCTTTACACTGTTATTGTCTGTTATAGATGTTTGTAGTATACATGTGATTAGCCGAATCGAATAATTATCGCTTTTTAGATATGTAGTTAAAGCAACTGTGGTTAAATATCAAGACTATTTTCTTTTCTACATAAACACTTTTTTATTCATTCACTCATATTCACTCTTCTAGACTTTATGCTTACTGCTTAGCGCTTATTTACCCTTTTCGAAGATCAATCTTGTTTTTATGCTATATTTGAAGCTGCATGTTTTTTTCTTATATACACTGAAATATTAAGTCTAGCCTAGGCTTTAACTAACTGTAAATATACAATATACGCACATTATATGAGGTGGTAGCAAAACGTTTCGAGACTAGTTTTGTAAACAAAGCACAAGAGATCAGAAAGACCTTCAATGTACTCAACCCCGAAAATGGTCGAAACCATTCAGTAACTTGTGCATGATCGTTATTGGAGAACAATCCACAACATTGCTGCCTGTCGTCAATGTGTCATATGGAACAGTCCAGCTAATCCGCACCTGTGAGTTGAACATGAGCCGCGATTTCAACCAAACTGAAGTTTGTCCCCAGGCTGCTGAACAAGAACTCAGCGGATCGTGGATGACCCGTCTTTCATGTTGAGGAATATTGGGTGTATGGGTATGACCCTGAGACAAAGTCTCAGAAGAGCCCATCATGTCCACGACCAAAAGGTGCGAGGCAGGCCCACAGCTCATCCGGGTGCATGCTCAACGTCTTTTTCGACATTCACGGCATTGTTCATCGGGAATTCGTCCCCAGGGGCCAGACTGTCAATAGCGAATTCTACTGACAGGTTTTAAGGCATCTGAGGGAGGATGTTCAACTAAAAAAAATAGAGCTTGTTAAAAGAGCTAATGTTGAAACTTTTTGATACCATCTTGTACAATACAAGTTCTAATTACTACAATACTCTCCTGGGATTTATAAAGTTTGACATTCTATTCAGCAGGGTTTTAGTGTATGTGATTTGGGACTCAACCCTTTTTAAGATGAGCAGCTCTGTAATATGTTATTTGCCAATGATGGGAATTTCAACTTCTGTCAGTGAGTCAACTTCTGCTCAGTTCCACAATAGGAGGCGACAAATTCTGCTTTCCATTTTGCTTTCTATTATTTTTTAATATTTTAAGACTTATATTCTACTTTGTTTTGTGAATAAACCAGAGAACATTCTGACACTCCACTGTGTGTGATTGCATCTTTCCCTTTTTCCGCAATCATGTTGAAGCACAGAGGACACATCTAGCAGTTAATTAATCAAATTTTTTACTTAACACATTGTAATGGCACAGTGGTGCAGAATGCCTGCTACAGCTCTTCTGGGTTCTCTGCCTTCCTCCGAACTCTAAAAAACATGCTAGGTGGATTAGCTTATAAAACTTCCCCCGGAAATATGAACGAGTGTGTGAATAATGTGTGTATATACTGTACATGGTACCCTGTAATGAACTAGCAACCCATCCCAGATATACTTATACCACCTCACACTCAGTGTTCTTGGAATATGCACTTTGATATCAGTTGATCTTGATTATGTTTGATCTAAATCCTGGATTACTTCTTACTTACTCATAATCACTGCACTTTTTGTCATTTTTATTCATATTTAATCAAAGGGGCACTGGTGGCTCAGTGGAAGGTGTTTCGCTTGCCATGGGGAAGGCCGGGTTCGATTCCCAGCCAGTGCCCAAACCCCAGCCACTGGATGCAGTGCCGGTCCCAAGCCCAGATAAAATGGGA
>JAOVVA010140071.1:0-10536 GCA_028565275.1 Leiocassis micropogon | reverse complement strand
CAGGACTCTCTCATCTTTTTAAGTGGGAGAACTTGCACAATTGGTGGCTGACTAAATACTTTTTTGCCCCACTGTAAATGGAAATAGCCTTCTGGCTCCTGAATGAGGCTTCAGGATATCTATGACCTGACCAGGTCAACCTTGATATAATTTTGAAAAGTTGGTCGGGACGCGCAAAGTTCAGAAAGTAAGTTCTTGAAAAATTGTCTAAATGTGTCTGTTTTCTCTTTTTTTTCAGGCTGGGGCTAACATGATTGTGTCAGGTAGTGCTGTTATGGGCAGTGCAGACCCTCGATCTGTGATTGCACTCCTCAAAGATGTCGTCCTTGAAGCTATACAGAAACGATCTTTAGACCGCTAATAATAATACTTTTTCTAGGACGAGCATAATCTTGTCAATTTTCTTGTTAATTAAGCCTGACAAATCTGTTTCCTTAGACTGTTTACTTTTTTTTTTTTTTACCCTTTTTTTTAAAATACCAATACAGCCTTCAAGACCTTAGAGTTTATGCTTGCTTCATTTGGAATATTGTTCTTTTAGCCTGTTTTATGCTAGTAGATAAATGCCCCAGCCCAAGCAGCTATAGAATAGTTATACCACTAACTAGAAATATTACAGTTTGAGGTGATTTATAAAGAAAGTAATTACACGAAGAGGACAGTAATATTCATGGATAAGCTTGTACATTCCATTCACTTTCTCTTCAAAAAAGTGACAAACATTAATGTAAATAAAGAATGAGGTATGTGATACTTTGTTTTTTAAATACATTTTATTTTTTCTAACCATATCCCATAAAATCCCTGTTACAAATGCAGTGACTTGCAGTAAATAGTTTATTTTAATATTGCATTTAGACACAAGATGTGTCTTTGAATTGATGGTTGGTGGTTACAAGGAAAATGTCCAAATATGGGTACAAATTACGAGAGACTATGCAATTAAATTATATTTAATATAACTGTTAATGTTCTTATAAAAAAATTGCATTATTCTGTAATTTTTTATCAGTAAAAAGCCCAAATAGTTTGACCATGTATTGAGTCCACTTCATTGTTTGTTGCCTGTTCTCTTAATGCTGCAAAGAAAGAATATATGTGAAATGGAAGTTCTACCAAAATAAAAAATAAAATAAAACATTCTTGTGGTAAATCCAGGTCACACTTCAAATGACACTCAATATCTTACCATGACTCCCCACAAGCAAACTGGGAAACTCATAAGAGGAGAGCCTCCCTCCTGCTGTATCACTGGATGTTTTTCGTATTCTGACCAAAAATTAAGGCATCCAGATCTTTGTAAAATTTTAGATTTAGACAAATTGATTACAATTTGAGGTGTGATTGACTGGCATGCTGAATGTGTTTGGGGGGGGGGGGGGGGGAATCTTTTTTTTTCCTCTCTTTTCTCTGTATGAATCTGTTGTTCTCATGCACCAAGCTTATTCCTCTAGCAGTCTGTATTCTCAATACTAAAGTTATAGTATTTTAATGTGTTCAGCATTTTCAATTCTGTCAGACTTGTGAATATTATCAAAGTAAACGGTGCAGTTTAGGTCAGAGATGCATACATGGTCAGAGTCTACGCTGCATAAATATAGAAAGGGTAAAGATTAACACACTTGGTGCAACTGAAGTAAAACCACAAACATACTGTAGATTTTTACCCTCCAGATCAATAACTGTCTGCTGTCAAAGAAAAATTAACATTCAAGTGCATTTAAATGTCTGTACAAATGAGATCATGTGTCAAACAGTGGGACTGCAATACTTAAGTATATTCAATTAAATTAATTTATAGAGTGTTTTTTAAAACAATTTTCAAGGTCACAACGTATATAAACAGTAGGGATGCACAGATTAAAGAATTCTGGAGTTATTCCGATACATATGTTTAAAATGATAATTGATGTCGATCCTGATGTTTTGAATGCTTGATCTTGAATGCTTCCTTTTGTGCCAGGGAAAATTAATAATAATAATTTGACATTTTTTAACATCTTTAAGCCCTTAAGCACACATTCAATTTTATTTTTATAGCGCTTTTAACAATTGTCACTGTTGCAAAGCAGCTTTACACAATAAAAAAAATAAAATTATGGAAATTTGAATGAAATGTGAAAAATATGTATGAATCATTATGATCAGATCGTCCCTGATGAGCGAGCCGAGGAAGACAGTCCTGAGGGAAAAACTCCCTGAGATGGCAATAAGTAGAAACCTTGAGTGGAACTCAACAGGGAACCCATCCTCATTTGGGTGATAATGGGTGGCGGGGATTGATCTGCATCCAGGCAGCTGGAAGTTGTAAAACTTGATGACTTTAAGTTAATATGGAGTCCAGTTCGTTATTGGAGGCTCAGATGGACTGTAGGAAATTTCGGTCCTGACTATGTAGCGACTGCAGTCACAAGTCCTCAGAGAACAGCTGTTTGCATCGGCCGAGGCCAGGACCGTCTTCATGGTAAAGTGGAACCGTCCCCAAACACCACACACATCCCAGACAGACCACACAGGGCAAGCAGCCTGCATCCTTTGATCAAAGTAGGCGTGGCATACTTTAAGACACTTACAGTTCGCTCAGATACTGCGGCCGAGACCATTTAATTTTTTATAAGTCAAAAGAGTATTTTAAAATCAATGTGAAATTTCACTGGCAGCCAATGCAGTGTGGATAAAATAGGGGTGATGTGCTCGTATCTTCTGGTTCTAGTGAGGACTCTCGCTGCTGTTTATGCATCTAGTTGAACAAACAGACAGCAAGGTGTTACAATAGTCCAACCTAGAGGTAATAAAAGCATGAAGTTTTCTGAATCGTTTATTCATTTATGCCTTTATTATTATTATTACTATTATTACATGTGAATTAAAGGTTTTATTTATATTATTTTTATATATCTTGTAGCTTTTTGTTCTTAGCATTGTACTCATAACTTTTGGTCAGTTACCCCGTGTCTACTAACTTCAGTATACAATATGTAACATATACTGTGTGCTATCACATCTACAAACCTGTCTTTGTGATACTGTCGCTATTACTACTGGATATCTGGAATTTCCATCAGGATTAATAAAGTATACATCCATCCATATAGCTAAACTCTTTACATTCATTGTAATAGAATCAGCATATTCTTATTAAAATAGAAATCTATTTCTGCCCCTCATATAATGTAAAATGTATTGAGAAAAGCATTTATACTGTAGCATATGTAAAAATTTATATAATTAGTTTAAAATTTTGTTAACAAGAGTGGACTCTTGTAGATTTTTTTTTCTTACAGCTACACTTTCCCGCTTACCTGTACAGGTGTGAAATGTGTGAGTCATAATACTGATAAACATTGCTGCAAGGTAAAAGACTTGACCATCCTGCCATTCTGTGAAGAGCTAGTGTCAATATCATCTCTAGACTTTAAAGAAATCATAATTAGCAGAGTGCACAGCATAAATGCACAGTGCATCAAACCCTTGAGGTTGATGGAATATAACAGCAGATAACGCATCAGGTTCTACTGAAGTCACACTGGGACAAGGTTACTGAAACCCAAGAATAGGCAACGTTTTTCAGTTCTTCAACTGTCCAATCCAGAAGCAACATGTCCCAAATATCACATCGGAAAAATGAAAATTTTTTAGCAAAATGTAATTCGCTGAAAAATGCAAGGAAAAGTAAAGGCATATTTATAACATTTGTGTGATCAGTTTTGTATAACTTGTTTGCGCATCACATTTCTCATGTCACGTAATAATTAACCTCATTATTGCCAGTGTTGGGTGTAACGTGTTACAAAGTAAAGTGTATTACTTTTTTGATGTAACGAGTAATCAAACGTGTTAGGTCCGCCATTTAAGTACTCAGTTATTTTGTTACTTTTTCAAAAATGTAATCCGTCATTAAGACAATTTTTATAATCTGTGAGTCAGACAGCAGTCATTCCCAATCCCTTAGTGTGTGTGTGAAAGTCGTAGGTGAGATAGGGGTATTAGTAGTTAACAGACTATGGGACAAACTTCGCTGAGTGATGATGGTAGAATCAAGGTCTTGACTAAAACAACATGCTTGAGGAATCACAAAGGAGTTTTCATTTTCTGCAGTGGAAAAGTACTCAAACTAGTAATGTTGTAATGTAACTGATTACTCAGGTCACCTGTAGGGGGAGCAGCAGAAAAAAGTGCATATCTAACTGAGAAAAAAAAAAAGGTATGCAGCAGTTATTTCTTTATAAAATAAATATGAACTTGGTAAAATAGGTGAGTGTAACATGTCCAACCTGCCTTGCTGTGTCATTAGCTTACAGAACACTGAGTATAATTTTATATTCAGTGTTTCATGCTATAATGTTAGCAAAGTTAAAGCAAATAAAAAATAATAATAAAAAATGAATAAGTAAATAGCAAATACCCCACCCCCATCCCTTATTTCTGTTTGACACCCTCTGATTTGTGTTTTTGTCCATAGTTTATGATCAGATGTGTGTGTGTGTGTGTGCATACTTATGCTATGTAGTTGGGTTGGCATTCCACTCAGGGAGTCCCCCACCTTGCACCCCGGGTTCCCTGAGGCTCCTAACCCCCTCATCCATACCCATCTCCAGGACCAATTAAGGCCTCGACTGTTTTTGGCCAGGGACACGACGTTGCCATCGGACCAATGTTTGCTGGGCACAATTTAACACAACAGCCAATTCACCACCTCACACACACTTCTATACTACACACAATTCAATACCAGAGACGGAAACAACAGAAACGACGTGACCCCACACACCCGGCAGCACCGTGAGATTGAGCTGGTTGTTGATATGAAGATTATAGTGAGATGTTCGTCACTCCCGCTCTCTCTGTGTGTATTTTCCTGAAACCTCTGGTGTTTCTGCTTTAATGTGATATTAGCGACAGGAATGTGAGTCGAGAAGGGCGACGATAAGAGCTGTTTATAGCACCGAGCTCTCGCCATCAGAAGTAACGAGAGGGGTGTGTGTGTGTGTGTGTGTGTGTGTTTCACCGCGCTCTGCTGTTACAGAGGAAGTGACCTGACGAAACCGAACGTCGCGAGCTCTAACGTAGTTTTAGTCCTGGAGTTTATTAAACTGGTGGAACTGGTCGGCGCGAAGCTAGCTGTGCACGTGCTACTGCGACATTTTACAGCGACATCGAAACATTCTCTCAGTTTAATTATCTTCAGAGTTCATTTGTAACAAACACCACAGAAAAGGAAGCGCGTGCGGAGCGGATACACGCGCAACTCTTCCGCACCGGAAACTTTTCGAAAAGTTCTAAATGTTTTAGTTTTTTTTTTACACATAAAGGACCCGCGTTGTGAAATGCTGCAGTTCTCATGAAGGTCTCTTTCTGTTCACGATTAAACTGAGTAAAGAGTGTAAAGTTACAGTCACAGACTCGATGGCTTCTCAGGGACGCAAAAGAACTCCGAACAGAACCGCAGCGACTCCGGAGGAGGATGCACTCAACGTGATCGCAAAAGAGGTATTATTAGTTTGTGTTTAAAAATAAATGGATAAATAAGGTACGCACACATCTGGTTGTATCCGGACTGCTTCCCGGAAACAACCACGTTATCAACTCTAAATATGGCCCTGATCTTATGATACGTTGGTCATTTACAGAGTCAGTTAGTGTAAAGACGGCTGTCTTCTCCTAAAAACCCAGCAGGTCGACTGAACTTCGCCTCTGTGTCACAGCTAGTTTAGTAGCAAAGTCTCTGAATAGGTTTGTTTTTGTGTATATTTTGCATATGACGGCGAGAATGTCTTCATTGTGTAAGATAGTTGCTGCAGACCTGGAGGATCTCCAGCCAGAGCTCAGCACAAAGCTGACATACAGTCACAGGTGCTGTGTAACAGATGGTAGAAGTCATGATGGGCTTGAGAAGAAGGTTTTGTGGACCATGTTTACTCAAATGAACACTAATGCAATATTCTGATTCCACCAAGGTGTAGAAGATGAACTGCACGAGTTCCTTAAAGTTTTAAAGTGCAGAACTGATTTCCATTCCAGTCGTTTAATGGAGCAGCTTTCAGTTATATTACTGATATAATCATGATCTTTCTTCAGTGATATTACAGGCTCTGACTGTATTTTTATAAATCTTAATTGACTCCAGTGTCAATTAAGATAACAATGGATTATCACTAACAATGGGTTAAATGGGGGGGGGGGGATGTTAGGTTGGTATGTATAATGGACTCGTTTTCTCAGATAAATAAATAGTTTCTTTTTTCTGGGGCAGAGATTTTTTTTAAGGAGTGAACAGTGTGGTAGTTGGGGTAAATAGACTACATCTAGTCAAGTTGTAAAAAAAGTACTGAATGTAGATTAAACTACATCTTCGGTAACGTTGGTGGGCAGTTCAGCAAGATGTCTGTTGAGAAGATCATACCATACAACAGGATGTGTAAAACACTGCATGTAAATCTCAGTTACGTACTGATCGTGTGCTCTTGAAGAGATGTCCACTGGGCCTAGTGGTCATGCAGTTTTGGATTCCCACTCACAAATCTTCATAATTGTATTTTATTGATTTGGGTAGGGCCTTTTTGTTGCACCACATTTCCTACTACATTTCAAGGTTACACACACACACACACAAATAAAATTACCAAACCTGACAACACACAGGTAAAGTAATTTAATAGTACCAGACAGATATAAATAATTACACTCAATTTTCTTTGTTAAAAACAATGTTTTATCTCTTTCTTTCTTTGTTTCTTTCTTGTAATTATTAAAGTTATGTTATTACTTAAATACAATAGTCTCCAATTACAGAGAATGTACACAGTTCTGTATTTCAGTAAAACAGTCGCATAAGATTTAAAGTTTTACTTGTCTTACAGGTTCTATATAATGTTGATGTGTCTTTAAAATGTGTTTGGTAGATATGTTGGGCTGCCATTAAGTGCTTGCAGTCCTACACTGATTCTGTAACAAGAGTTGTAAAAATAGAAGGCCCTTCCCCTGGCAGCTGTCAGCACAGGCAACTGTGATATGAGGCTCAGCTCAAGGCTTAGAGTGTCTTCTTACTAGACCACATAAAGTTTTAGTGTCATACAAATATTTTTTCCCCCATTTTACAAAAATGACACACTTAGATAATTGAGAAAATATGTTCACAGAAGCAAGCAACCACCATCTGAGAGTTTTACTTTTTAGGGAATCAGTCACAAGTTAAGGTTTGCCAGTAGCTTGAGAAGGTCTTGAGTGCAACCTTGGCTGTTACTTTCTAAGAGTTTCTTACTGGTCTTTAGATTGTCTTTTAGCTTTCTGCTTTAGTTGTTGGACTTAAGCTTTATATTTTATATAAATGTCTTAAAATAATAGCATTTTTAACAGTTGTAATGTATGGGGATGATGATGATGCTCTTTCTCATGAAGGTGTCCCACTGCCATGCTCGGTAACTTTCTGCTATGCAGCCAGACCATTCTAAAAGAGATTGACAATAAACTGAACTGTAGCAAGGTAAACACTTGGTCAGTTATCATAATTGTTGTCAAATCTCTGCACTAATCTCTAAACATAAAACAAAGACCAGGATGAGTTAGAAGTACCATGTCGTTTTTGTGACGATTCATACAATGTTTCTTCTCATGTGTCCATTGCATGTTTCAATCTCATCCTTGGAACTGACTGGCAATAGCAGATAAAGAAGGAAGGCGAGCAAGACGGTTGTCTTGATAATGTCCCCAAAATATCAATAATAGTAGGCATAATGTGCAGGTTGACCCTGTTATCGTCTTCTTCGTGTTGGTGGAGTAAGTTGAACGGTTTTGGAAGTGCGTAGTGGTGATACAGGTGTGAGTGTAGTTGCATCCCCCTAAGGCCTTCAGGGAAGTCATTCTTAAAATGGGGAAAAAAACTGTTTGCATAATATTTTTGCAATAATCTTGTCACACAATCAGCACAGAAAGAAACCATGTATATTCAGTGTGAAAATCAAGTACTTAATTACTTGTATAGATAAGGAGCGCTATTTGGAAAAAAATGTAGGAAATGATCTGTACAAACATTAATGATCATGCCACGCAACAGGATGTGTAAAACTAAACACTGCATGTCACTCTTTGAGCTATGTACTGATCATGTGCTCTTGAAGAAATGGTCTCTTACTACATTCATTATTTATACATGACCTGTAGGTCATAGAGAACTGGTTTGTCTAGCTGATGATTGATACTTTCGGAATAAAGCTACAGTGTGGACTTCCCCGTCCCGATGGGTTTTTCAGATGTCTAAGTAAACTTGCTCCAGGCTTTGGCTCACTGAAATCAAGTTGGATCGATGTTTGATATTCAAAATAAGTTTCTTACCTTCGTAAAAAAACGACTGAATAGCAAATTGACCTGTCAATCCTCATTCATATTTTATATACAGTGCCATAAAAAAGTATTTGCCCTTTTCTGATTTTTAAAATTTGTTGGCATATTTATCTGACTTAAATTATTTCAGATCATCAAACTAATTTTAGTAGTAGACAAAGGTAACCCGAGTAAATGCAAAATGCAGTTTTTAAATGATGATTTCATTTATTAAGGATAAAAGCTGTCCCAACCTACCTTGACCTCTGTGAAAAAGTAATTGCTCCATAAACCTAATAAATGGTTGTGTCACCCTTGGCAGCAACAACTACAATCAAGCATTTGTGATAACTGGCAATGACTTTTTCACATTGCTGTGGGCTTTTTGCGGAGTTGTTTTAATTAAGCCACATTGGATGGTTTTTGAACTTGAACGACCTTTTTTTTTTTTTAAGGATCTTAATTGTATTTAAATCCTGACATTGACTAGGCCTTGAGATCACAAACCGATGGCCGGACATTCTCCCTTTTCTGGTAGAGTGCTGAGGATTTTTTGGGAGAGCGCAGACTTCATAGTTTCATCAGTTAGTCGTCCATGTCCTGAAGCTGCAAATCAGCCCCAGACCATCACACTATCACCACCATGTTTGACTGTTGGTATGATGTTCTTTTTATGAGACGCTGTGTTAGATTTACACCAGTTGTAACTGGACGCACACCTTCTAAAAAGTTTAACTTTTGTCTCATCAGTCCACAGAATATTTGCCCAGAAGTCTTGGATAATCAAGATGTTTTTTTGGCTCTCCCATAGATGCCATTTTTGCACCCAGTCTCTTTCTTATTGTTGAATCATGAACACTTCAGTTATTTTAGATTAGAATTTTTTTTATGAGCTTCTATGAGTTGCTGTTGCGCTCTTGGAGAAGTTTTGGTAGGTTGGCCACTCCTGGGAAGGTTCACCACTGTTATTTTTCTCTATTTGAGGATAATGGCTCTCACCGTGGTTTGCGGGAGTGTCGAAGAGTTAGAAATGGCTCATTTCCAGACTGATATACAGTATTGTATGTCAATCTATGGAGTTTCTCATCTGTTATATGCTGTTAAAACATGATATTTTAGCATGCATTACTTTGTCAGACAGGTTCTATTTCTTGATTCAACTGGTCTGGCAGTAATCAGGCCTGGGTGTGGCAAGTGACGTTTAACTCAGAAAAATTATGTTTAATTCATGATTTAGCCGTGGAGAGCCTTTGTTGGAGCACCCGAAAAAGTTTATTGATTGATTGAGTTATTGATTTAGCATGGTGGGTTTGGACAGCTTATTAAATTAAATCATTTAAAAAATGCATTTTGTATTTCCTTGAGTTATCTTTGTGTAATATACAAATTTGTTTGATGATCTGAATCATTTAAGTGTGACAAATATGCAAAAGAAAATTAACATTCAGTAAGGAACAAATACTTTTTTTTTTACTGAACTGTAATGTAAAAAATAATAATTAAGTAATGTATGGAACCCTATACATACAGTATTGTTTGAGGAAAGTGTAGCTATGTGCAGGTCATGGCATGTCAAAATAAAAGCCAGCCAGGTGTCTTAAAAATAAGTCAATAAATTAATTACAAGCAGCAAACATATTTTGTTGTAAGTAACTTATAAGTGCTACTGAAAATGTAAATATTGACTAAAGGGCTTGGCTTGTCCAAATCAGCACTACACTCATGGAAATGACCAGTCAAGTCAAAAGTTTAATGTGTTTTGATTATAATTTAAACTTATGTGGTAATGCAGTGACTACACAAACATATGTCAGGAAATGTTGCTGAAGGTGTGTGATCTACCTCTCGTCTACCTACAGTACTACTCATGCCATGTGACTCCTCTTCATGACCTAGGGGACTGAAGTTTCACTATTTTGCTTCTTACCTGGAAAGCTGAAAAAAAAAAAATCATGACCCATTTGTGATATGTGTTCTTCACTGGTCATGAGAACGGTTATGGCAGTTGATAATATAGTGAGCTCTCACCACTGCGCATCTCCGCTACTGCTACTCTCCCTCTCCCTCTGTCCCCCTCTCTCTCTGTCCCTCTCTCTCTGTCCCTCTCTCTCTCTCTGTCCCTCTCTGTCCCTCTCTCTCTCTCTCTGTCCCTCTCTCTCTCTCTCTGTCCCTCTCTCTCTCTCTCTGTCCCTCTCTCTCTCTCTCTGTCCCTCTCTC
>JAOVVA010139980.1:0-10540 GCA_028565275.1 Leiocassis micropogon | reverse complement strand
AGTCATTGAGAAAGAATCGCTCAATTCTGTTTCCTGTACATAACCTACGGAGGTTTTGCGATGATTTGCGCATGTGCGCCCTGTAGAAAATGAACGAATCACTCTCCGAGAATATGTGTTCTTCTGAGTCACATTAAAGATTCGTTCAAAAAGAACGAATCGTTCATGAATGATCTATCACTGCCTGAAGGCTCTCCCAGGAGACTTAGGGCATGAGGCGGGGTACACGCTGAACAGGGTGCCAATCCATCCTAGTGTCAGTCAGGACTTAACCATTTCCCCTCTGGAGTGTGTACATTGGTTATATATTATCCTTAATGATGTCACACAGGACAGAAGAATGAAATATGCATGTGAAACTGTACAGTGCAGTATATTTTCACAGTGTTATGAATGATCTGTGGTTTATTCCGTGATTTCTCTACTGTGACTGATTTTACCAATTGCATTGCTGTATGAAGTTGTGATCTTATGTGAGGCGATGTCCACTAGCCCACTCCCCATTTGGTAATTCATAGTTAGAGAGCTTCCCAGTCTGTCCCCAACCTCGCTCACACACTAGAATCAGGGCAATAACGCTGTTAATCACCCCACACAGTGACATGAAAATTGTGCAAAACAAGTGCTATAAAACCGATCGCGCGAATGTTATCATCATTGTGAACTGTGCCTTTATTTTTCCCCGTGCGCTCAATCCTGAATGAGAACCACACGTTCTGTTTTGGTGGAGGACAGAACAGAATGAGTGAGATAAGTGTTTTTTATTCTATCCACTGACTATTTGCATCTCGTACAAGTCATTTTGTCTTAGTAAGTCTAACCTTTAACATTTCTCTCTCGTATATTTCACTTTGATTCCCAAAAATACGGAACAAATAGCTTTTAGCTTTAAAATACGGGACGGTTGGCAACCCTAGCTCACACATGACGGCAGCCATTTTCTGCTATCAGCCTACTGCATATTTGACGATTTAACATATTCGTCCCTTTGTTGTATTAACTTCAGTTAACGTGAACTAGCTAGTAGTGATGGTGAGGTGAATCCTCGTTCATGTGTTGAGGTTTCCCAGCTAATAGTTATTTCATGAAGCTACATTTAAGAGCTTATTGTACTGACATCTAGTGGACAGCATTTGTGTAGCAAACACTCCTTGAAAAGCAAGAACCTTTGTGTTTGTGTTCGGGCTCGAGCAGAGGTGTGTGAGTGTGTGTGTCCAACACAGCACCCCCTTCCTGCTCTCCTCTCTCTCGTCTCTATAGGTGCGTTCCAAACGGCCTGAAGTACCCTGCGAAGTATACTTTTTAAAATATATGAAAAAAAAATTAATCTGGAAATCCTTAGTATTATGTAGGCTAGTAATCGGTACAAAAAATAAGTCTTTAATCAATTATTTTTTTTTATAATTAATCAATAATTTATTTACAAGTTATACAATTGGTTTCGATGGTATGTTTTATAATGGTATCAGTTTTTGTTTCAATAAATATTTAATATTTAATGTCCGCAGTGTGAAATTTTCACGGCAGCAACGGACCAACGAATGGAACGCAGCCAATGACTGCAGCTAGGATTCTTTTTGTAGTAAAGTTCGTTTATTGTTCCCCTATCCACTAGATGGCAGTAGTGGATAATGGTAAGGATTTGCATGTTCAAAAAGAGGGGAGAACAAGCAACTGAACGCGGGAAGCAGAGAGCATGTGCGTCATTTTTGTTATAACTATTTCATGCCTTTCTGTTGTGGTCGTACGGCATAAGTTATAGAACTGTCGGCTCTGCGTTAATACACTTTACAAAGAGCAGGTTAATTTGTTTTACTTTTACTTCGTTTTGTATAAATTTTTTAAATGAATATTTTTGGGTTATTGAACGAATCATCTGAGTGTCCATTATATCTTATCGGGAAATTCACTTTGAAATACAAGTGTTTTGATTTACAAGCACGTGGTCAGAACGAATTATGCTCGCAATCCAAGGTTCCACTGTATAAGCAGTCAGTCTTATGCTTGATAGCTAGAAAGAAGCTTGTTAGTTCTGTGAGTAAAGATCTGTACATGGGTTGCACTACACACTTTACACTTTGGTGCTTTACAGGTAGCCACTGAAGTGATGTAAAGTTTACGTACCAGAGGCATAAACCTCAATTTTCCACTTGATATGATGACAATTTAAATCTGTCAATTAAGCAAAGTTTATTATTTCAGGTAAAAAAAAAAGTATCAAATCACCCTGCTTACCATTTTTTTCACATTTGCTTAAAACTAGGAATTCCATTTTTATACACATTGTCTGATTTTTCTACATTATTTGACTAAACACCTATATATTGTATGGTTGTTGTTTCAATTTCAGTTTAAATTCTCAGACAGGTCAAATTAAAATGAAAAGATTTTACCTTTTTATAGAAATATTGCCAATATAAAAAATATTCTTAACAAATTTAAGAAATAACATTCAATAAATACAACAATATATTTTAAGAATTCTTGGGATTCCATGTGATGCATAATGTCATGAAACACACATGATGTGTGTGCAAAATTATTTAACACCTCACCAATTTCTGGCCAGATCCTCTGTGTGTGCACATTTAGTGATTTAGCACAGTTCATTTAACACACTATTTGTTTTTAAGTTTTCTTTCATTCTTACTACTTTACTCTCATCTTTATCTATATCTACTTTTCTTTGACTAGTTCTTTGATTAGTTCAGTATAAAAACAGTTGCAACAGTCATCTTATCGCATTCCAAAATTTGGGCTAGAATCTTATAACAGCTTCACGTCACGTACGTTAAGTTTTATCCCATAGACCATAATGCAAAGGTTTGATTCTTAGGAACAAAAGAATGCTGCTGAACAGAAAAACAACTGATTTTATTTAATTATATTTCAGATGTTGTCCAGTTATCTTCAGGTGCTCTGGGAACTCTCTGAGCTCTAGTGGTCTTTGTACAGAAGGTCTCTGGGTGTGGCGTACTCAGCCATGTTTGGTAAACCAGACAGCATGCAGCAGCCGAGAGCACCACCCATGTCTTTCCCTTCATACCATTTATTAGTTTCCCAATCATAACACTCTACGTTATTGACAGTTTGAAATCTGTTGTTTCCTCCAACAGCGAACAGAAGTTCGTCCAGCACCTCGATGCGAAAGTTGCTGCGCTGCTTGATCAACATTTTCCCATGAATCAGCCTGAGGATTATACGCCTCTGCACTTCTCAGATGATTCTTACCATCGCTTCCCCCGACTGCATAAACCTGTCCGTTGTATGTGATCACGCCAAGTCCACTCCTTCTGCTTGTCATGCGGGGGGAGGAGAGTCCACTGGTCAGTCTGAGGATTGTAATACTCCGTCGTAAACAAACACTTAGTCCTGTCAAATCCTCCACATATGAACACTTTGCCGTTTAGTACAGTAGCGCTTGCATCGCTCCTGTGTTCAAGCATTGGTGCTATAATACTCCACTGATTGTTCTTAGGATCGTATCGCTCGACTGTGTTAAGGCTTACAAAGCCACTTTTTCCTCCCATTGCATAGATACAACCGTCCAGCATACACATGCTCACAGAACACCGGCGAGAGTGCATGGGGTCCACCTCAGCCCATGTTCTGGCAATGGGGTTGAACCAATGCACACTGTTTAAGTAATTCCTGCAATCATATCCTCCAATGCAGTACAAAAAGCCATTGAGGAACACCGTCCCGTGATGGGCTCGTAGACTCTCACTGCGGCACGTGACATCGACCCAGCGCTCTGCTCGTGAATCGTACACCTCTATGGTGTTGGTGGGACCTACACACTTCCAGCCCCCGATGGCCAGCACAAGTCAGACGGGGCCAAGCAAGATCAGAGCTGAGAAATTCGTCTTGGTTGAGGCCATGGATGTTCAGCAGAACACTGTCGATGATCGTTCTACATTCTTTACCACCTACCACAAAATGGTTCCTTCCTATATGCATTAGGTAGTCATGCTTCAGGAGTCCCAAATGCACCCATACAAGTAAGAGTCTGATGTGTTTTTTTCGCTCCAAGAGCGTATGTTCATTCCACAGCATGATAGTCTCAAACACTACCTTCTCATGTTTTACGTTCAGCTCATATTTTTCTAAGATCTCACAAAGCTCCTCAACCGTAAGATACATAAACTCCTACAGAGACACTCAGCACCTCCTCAAAGTTGTACATGATGAACTGCAAGGACTGCTGCTGCAGCTTCTTGCAGAAATAAAAGCAAGCAAAGTGCCAAATACCTATACAGTTCGTCTGGCACAGCTGCGCCTTCATGAACATGGAACGTTCATTCACCAGGCTGTCTATTGCCAGATAATCAACAGTGATAAGCACCTCACGCACGTCTTTTTCCATGATTTTAACTTGCTGTACATAAGCGTACTCCATGATCAACTTCATTATCTCTGAGGAGATACCAGGGATGGTGTCCTCAAATTTGTCTGGAGGATACAAGCCGTTGGTAAAGAGAGCCCTGAAGTAAGGGCTGCAGCCACAAAGGATGATCCCGGCGGTTTTAAAAAGAGAGAAAAAGGAAGTTCTCTTTCTTCTCCTTTTCTTTTTTGCTAGCTTGGATCCTGTTCACTGTATCTGTATAAGTCAGAATGACTGAAAGTAGAACTTCAATATCTGTGTCTTGAGTGAGGCTACTATGACATCATAAGTTTTTTGATGGTACACGTTTGAGTATAGTATGAAGTGAAGCTGACCGAAAAACTGACATTCATGCAAAATCTGTGTACAGGAGTTTTGTAGAACAGCATTTAAAGCCTGCATAGGTCCAAACAGCATACATATCAACTGTAATGAAGAGTTTCCTATCCTAAAATAAACCCCACCTTTCAGTGGGACAAACACCTGCATGCAACCCGTGCAAGCAATGGAAAGTGGTCTTTGTTCGAGTGCCAGTAGTCAAGGGGATTGTCGCTTCTGGCAATGTGTAGGTTAACTAGATAAGTCTCTAAATGTTGTGCAGCTGCACTTGTTCCAACACTCCTGCTGATCGAGCAATGCGAAAATGTTGCACTTTGCACAATGCTTTGTCTTTGATGGGCAGACGCGTGATAACAGCTCCAGCGTGAGTAAACCTAACCTGTTCTGCCATGGAAGGGGTGGGGCGTCATTAATTTTTGGCCTGCTTTTTTGGCATTTTTTTTTTTTATCTCTGTCCGAAAACGATAATGCCATTTTCGGCTGAAAATTTTCGGTGGCTGAAATTTCGGTGCACCCCTAGTATCCACCAAAGGGGGAAACTTTACAGGACAGCCATTTCCTATCATCGTGCTCCCAGACTGATTAAATGAAACTAGTGAGGCCAACTAATTTCTCCCACACCACCACATACACACATACAATGCACTGCAGTGTCTATTTTTTGTACAATACACATGAGCTACTTCTGCGATTTGATCACATCTACGAATGTTCATAGAACCGTGGTCCGTTCAGGGACATTATTATACTGTATTATACTCAAAGAGATAACATCTGCATACTGTCAAGGCATGCCAGTTCATGCTCACCTGTCAAACCAGAAGCAGAACAGTGCCCAGTACCAGGTCGTCCCCCAGAAGCTGACAGTTGGGGAGCATTTGGCTCGGTGTCTTCACCCTGCGCTGCCCAGCCGAGTTCAGCACAAGGCTTTACAGACTAATGAGATTATTGTCATGATCACACAAACGCCTCGCGATGGAACTGATCTAAGTTCATCCAGTTAAATATTATACAAATAAAAAAATTTTGTTGTCACATATACAACCATACCCTGTATGATAAGCAGTGAAATGCTGTTTATGACCTTGAAAAGAAAAAAAGGAAGTGAGGAAGAATAAATAATGTAAAGACTTTATCTTAGGAAGAAAAGGATACTGCTCAACTGAAAAAAAACTAATTTTATTTAATTAGGTTTCAGATGTTGTCAGGAGCTGTGAGGGATCCTCTGGTGCTTTGGGAACTCTCTGAGCTCTACAGGTCTTCATAGAGAAGGTCTTGGGGTGCAGCGTAATCAGCCATGTTGGGTAAACCAGACAACACACAGCAGCCCAGAGCACTGCGGAACACACCCATGTCTTTCACTCCATACCATTCATCAGTTTTTTCATCATAACACTCCACATTATTGGTGGTGGTAAACCCATTATATCCTCCAACAACGAACAGGAGATCATCCAGCACCTCAATGCCAAAGTTACTGCGCTGATTGATCATGTCTGGAACATTTCTCCATAAATGTGTCTGAGGATTATACGCCTCTGCACTTCTTAGCCGACTCATACCATCATATCCCCCAATGGCATAAACTTGTCCGGCATACGCAACCACACCAAGTCCACTCCTTCTGCTTGTCATGTGGGGAAGGAGAGTCCACTGGTTAGTCTGAGGATTGTAATACTCCGCTGTGAATAAACACTCAGTCCCATCAAGCCCTCCACATATGAACACTTTGCCGTTTAGTACTGTTGCACTAGCATCGCTCCTGCATTCGTGCATCGGTGCTATCATACTCCATTGATTGTTCTTGGGATTGTAACGCTCGGCTGTGTCAAACCGTTCCCTGCCACTGAATCCTCCCATTGCATAGATACGGTCATCCAGTACACATGCACTCACGTAACACCGACAAGAGTGCATGGGGCCCACTTCAGTCCACATTCTGTTAATGGGGTCTAACCTACGCACACTGTTGAAGTAATTCACGCCATCGTATCCTCCGATGCAGTACATGAAGCCATTGAGGAACACTGTCCCATGATAGGCTCGTGGATTCTCACTGCAGAGAGTCACATTGACCCAGTGCTTTGCTCGTGGATCATACACCTCTATGGCATTGGTGGGAACTTCACGGCACCATCCCCCGATAGCCACTAGAACAGCGCTGGGCATGCGGGGCCGAGCGAGATCAGAGCTGAGAAATTCATCTTGGTTGAGGCCATGAATGTTCAGCAGAACACTGTAGACGATCCATCTAGATTTTATGTTACCTGCCACTAAATTGTTGTTCTTTACTTTATCTATAAAGTAGTCGTGTGTCAGTAGCCCCAAACGCACCTTGGCCAGTAAGAGACCGATGTGTTTTTTTCGCTCCAGGGGTGCATGTTCAATCCATAGCATGATGGCCTCAAACACAACCTTCTCATGTTTTACATTCAGCTCATTTTTCTCTGTTATCTCACAAAGCTCCTCAACCGTGAGGTCCAGGAACTCTTCAGAGACACTCAGCACCTTCTCGAAGTTGTACAGTATAAACTGCAAGGTCTGCTCCTGCAGCTTCACGCAGAAGCAAATGCGAGCTAACCGCCAAATACCTAAACAGTTCTTCTCGCACAGCTGAGCCTTCAGGAACACAGAGCACTTGTTTACCAGGCTGTCCATCGCTAGATAATCAGCAGCGATAAGCAGCTCACACACATTTTTTTCTGTGATTTTAACTCGCTGTAAATACACATACTCCATGATCAATTCTGTTACCTCTGATGAGACACCAGGGATGGTGTATTCAAATTTGTCTGGAGGATACAAGCCATGAGTGAAGAGAGCCCTGAAGTAAGGGCTGCAGCCACAGAGGATGATCTTATGTGCATCAAACTCAGCACCGGCAACTTTCAAGAGAACGTCACACAGTCCCTTCTCTAAACGCAGCTTGTTGAAAATGTTGCAGGGCCTCCTGTTCTTCTTTCTCTCCATTTCTATACGTTCGCCGTATTTGTGAAGGTCAGAGCTTTGTGAAGCTTCAGCCTTTGTGTCTTGAGTAAGGCTAGGCTATTATGACATCATAATGTTCTGATTCTACATTGAGATTCACTAAACATGTAATGCAACATAGTGGATGCCGGTAAACACCAAGAAGAAGAAACATTGACATTCAGGAGAAAGTTTCTTACAAGCTTTTAACACATCCACCACACATCCACTGTAGTACTGTACTTTTCTGAAGTACTACACCCCACCTCCCAGTGGGAATCACACAAATCCAATTACTCACTCACACCGTTTAGAACTTTATACAGAATCACAGGGAGCTTGGAGCCTATCCCAGAAAACTTAGGGCAGGTCTTTGGACTGTTGGAGGAACCCAGGGAAAACCCACCAAGCACTGCCTTTTTGTGCTGGTTGTCAAAGCCAATGAAAAAAATTATTATTTATTTATTTTTTGTTTAAATAAATGTGTTATAAAATTTTGCTGAAAATAGTGATTACATTTTTTTTTAACGATTTTGTTAAAATAATAAGTCTAAAAAAACCCTTTACTTTGTTTCTCAGAAAAAAACAAAGGGAGTTTAGCTTTTTGCAGTTAATAATTACAGTGGAAACTGGGGTTGCGAGTAACCTGGTTTTGCGAGCGTTCTGCAAGAAGAGCTAAATTTTTTTATCAATTTTGACTTGATAAACAAGTGAGTCTTGGTATACGAGTACCAAGTATTATCGAGTATCATGTAGCACGCATTCGCTTCTTGTTTTGATGCCGAGTGTCACGTGATCGCAACTGAGTCAATGGTTATTCTCTCTCGCGTGCTATGGAATTGTGGGTAATCGGCTTTTAAGAAGACTTAGGTTAGGTTGTAGCAGTTAGCTTATAAGAGGATACCCTTTTATGCTGTGTATCTCTCTCCCTCTTCTTCCCCTGCCTCTGATCCAGCGTCTACAAAATCGTCATCCGTAACCAGTTCATGCTTCAAGACAAGGCTCAGGTATCCTATTGATTTTCCACACCATCATTGTGTCGCTGACAGCTCAGAGTAAGCCAGCAGTGTGCCAGAATCTCCAGCTTCTAAATCAGCCTGCAGGACCGCTTTTAAATTACTGTGGCTAGGATGGAGCAGGTACTCATTTTACATAAAAATAAATAAAGATAATGGAATGGCGTAAAACCTATGCCAAGTTGTAGTGCGGACTGGGTATTCCGCTGTGGCGACCCCTTGCCAGGAGCAGCCGAAAGACCATCAACAACAATGGAATGATCTTACCTTGAGTCACATTTAATAACGCAAACAAGTAAAATCCAACTTGTATATTGACATGGCCTCTGGAGCTCAGTATGGCCTCTGGTGAGAGTGTACCTGACAGACCTTTAATTTCATGTTCTCCACTTGCTCTACGATGGTGAAGAATCCTTGTCACTGGACCAAGAACCTACAGTTACAGTAGCACTGGGCAGGACTAGGAAGCACTTGGTCCCCAGGAACTCCCAGGGCTTTGCTGGCCGATTCACACTGCTCTTCTTGTGCTTGCTCCATATGTTCTCAAACTTTAGTTTAGGTAGTCCACTGCTGATTTTAGGCTGAATATCCTGGACATACACCACTACACAACAGAATGAGGAGGACTGTTCCTCCCAGGCTTCCTTTGCCCAATCCAGCAGACCATGCAGCCTCTGTCCAAACACCAGCTCAAAAGGAGTGAAGCCAGGAGAGCCATGAGGAAGTATTTCTGACAGTCAAGAGGACCTACAGTATGGGAACAGCTGTTCTCAGCTTCAGACGCTTTTATCCAACCCTATTCGTAGGATCCTTTTGATTGTCTGATTAAACTGCTCCACCAGGCCATCAGTTTGGTAAAGAGAGGTGTTTTACCTGCAACAACAACAACTGTTTTACCTGCAACAACCGCCATCAATTTAGACGTAGTAGGAGTACATGCACATCTTTCTGCTGCTGGGCGAAGCTGCCGTTTCGCATAACCTGCTGAGACAAGGAGAGATGTAAATTAGAAAGATTCTTCACCACTGCAAACGGTGAGGTGACGTTTTCTTTTTCTCCCAGTTCTTCCTGGCACACAGTTTTGGCCAGTCTCACCCTAGTAGAAGAGAATCAGGCAGGTTAGGCATTACTCCTGCAGTAACGGAATGTTTTTTCTGACGGTCCTCTCCACACACGCATGTCATCGGGAGAAGCTTGCATGACTGCGTGTCACTTTCATAAATTTACAATATTGACACAAGGAATTATTTTAGTATTGTAGTTTATACAATTAGAAATTACATTTAACATTTATATAAATTATTTACATATAATTTAAAATTATATTTCAAATCTATAATTTATAACTTGTAAAATTCTAAATAATATTTAAAGTTATAATAAAATTGTAAATTATACTGGCTTTCCTTCAAACGTTATTTTTTGAGTAATGTTTTATGCAGACACCAGAGGGTGCTATAATTCTGCTTAGTGTCAGGATGTCTGTACAGAAATGCCTGTACACAACATGACAGCAGCTCCTTACTGAACAAACTCATTTTGCTACTGATGGTCTTACTGTGTACAGCACTGTGCAGAAAAAAATAAAATAAAATAAAATATATACAGTGCATCCGGAAAGTATTCACAGCGCATCACTTTTTCCACATTTTGTTACGTCACAGCCTTATTCTAAAATGGATTAAATTATTTTTTTTCCTCAGAATTCTACACACAAATCATCCGGGGAGCGCTGGTTCGAACCCCGGGTTTTTTCCTCTCACAGCCGGAGGCACAGAGAGAGCTGATTGGCCGAGCTCTCTCAGCGGGGAGGGATGAGAGGTACTTGCGCTCC
>JAOVVA010139919.1:0-10542 GCA_028565275.1 Leiocassis micropogon | reverse complement strand
AGCCTCCTGGGATAGGCTCCAGGTCCCCGTGACCCTGAATACAGGATAAAGCGGTATAGAAGATGAGTGAGTGAGTACACCTAGGATTTTTACTTTTGAAAGTTTCTTTTATTTCTCTTTGACAGAATCATTCAAGCTCAACCAGGTTGAACGCGTAGAGTTGGTGCAAAGTTCTCAGATTTCTCTGTTTTTTTGTGTGTGGAATGATGAGGGCAAAAATACATATACTGTACATAATAAAATGTTTAAAACTTAAAATGATATATATAATATGTAAATTATGACTTTTTATATTTATGATTCTTGTGATATCCTCCACTTGTCTGAATCACTAGTCTAGCCTTTTTTTTGTTATTGTCGGAAAGAAATAATATTGTTGTCCTGGTTTCTCTAACATACTCTATTTCTGTCTCTGGCTTACATTCATACAGGTGGCCATCTGCTATCCATACACAAAAAACTACAGTAGACAGTGTTTATTCTAGATGATACATGGGGAAAAAAAACATCAACTCATTATACTTATGCTTTCAGATCAGTATACATTGTTTGCTTTAGTCTGTGTCACAAAGCTTTATCCATCTAAAATGGAAATTGTCTCAGACATGATGATAGGAACAAAATACTGTGCTTCTATACAGTATGATCTTGCATCTGTATCTGTCTGCCCCCTTTCTCTCTGAGAGCTGCTGAGCAACAGCCATTTGCTCTGAGAGCGACATTAAGTGACTGGAAAGTGGTAATGGATAATCAGTGGAATAGTTGCTTATTTACAGCAGTTGAGCTCTGATCTGGTGTCGTTGGCATAACACTTGCTTCTAAAGTGGTTACTGGAGAATTTGTCAATTGTGTATACCACAGAGTGGAAGGATATCTGGTGGTGAGAAATCAGAAATTAGATAGCAATATGATAGAGTAAACCTCTGTGGGTGTCAATTCTCTGACAAACTCTTTTTGTTTGCATTTTATTGTTTTAAGTTTGGTTTAGCTTAGGCTTTAGCTGAGAACAGTAGAAACGACTGATGGAGTGTTGTTTTGTTCCCAAAACAACACTCCATTTCCACTAAGTATAATGAAATTTTTAATATTTCAATTCAATTCAAATTCAAATTGGATCTATATTCACTTTGGATTGTTTCTGCTGGTCATTTTCTAGATGGTTAAATACAGTGTAATTTGTTTGGATGATTTTTTTTACGCATGAATCTCTGTAAAAATGAATAACATGACAGATTTGTATTGGATTAAAATCCAAAAGGTGGTCAAGCGCTAAGTGAGTCAAATCCAAATAGGAGGCAGAACACAAGCACATTGTTATGTTCATGAGACACAATGTTATGGATAATAGAAGGAATTAAATCTTAATCAAGGAATGTTCGTAATAATCAATGTTAATACTGCTGTGGGTCAATACCAGGAAGTTACATAAGGAACATTTATTCATTCATCTTCTATACCATATATTCTGTTTACAAGGTCACAGGGACCTGGAGCCTATCCCAGAAGACTTTGGACACACCTTGGACAGGGTGCCAATCCATTGCAGGACATACAAACAAACACATACTCACTCATCGTCTATACTGCTTTATCCTGTATTCAGGGTCGCGAGAACCTGGAGCCTATCCCAGGAGACTTAGGGCGCAAGGCGGGGTACACTTTGGACAAGGTGCCAATCCATCACAGGACATACAAATAACCACACACTCTGTGGACAATTAACTCAACCAGCATGTCTGTGGACTGTAGGAGGAAACCCACCAAGCATGGGGAGAGTGTGCAAACTCCACACACACAGACAGACCCAAGGTTGTGCAAGGCCACAGTGCTAACCACTACACCACCGTGCCGCCACATGAGGAACAGAGGAGTATTAATATTGATAAAACAAATACTCAACAGGGTGGAAACAGAAGCAAAACAGAAAAAAAACTGACATGAGTACAGAGGTGGTAATAAAGTACAACCCTATTACACTTAAGTATTTTTTGTGTGTCTGTACTTTACTTGAGTATTTTCTGTACAGTATGTGATATTTCTTATTTAGACTACTTTTCAATGAAAAATCTGTGCTTTTACCCAATTGATTTTAAATAAAGACTTACTCTATTACTTTTGAGATGAATCAATCACACAAAAGTGCATTGATTTTCTAATCTAAACATAACCGTTCATGCTGTGATTCACACCATACTGTAACAGTATGCTCCACCCCACATGGGAAGTCCAGGAACCAAATAATTCCACTAATCCTAGTTTACAGAAATGATTGGCAGGTGATCATGAAAGCACAGATTGATTACCACACCAAAGTGTTTGACGGTTACCTGGGCAATGGATCTCTGGGCTACAGGCTCTCCTTTTTTAAGTGTCTTGAATGGGTGCACTAGAAGTGATCTAGCTAACTAGCTGACATACTTCCCAAAAAAAAATGTGAGCTCTTAGGTGATTGGTTTGTGTTTCACACCAATAATTAGTGTATAATTAGAATGCTTTGGCACATCCATTAACCTTATTATATTCTGTACCCTAGCAGTATACCCATGCTTAATTGTGTATACTGCTTGCATTATACAGGGGACCATTGGTGGCCACTAGCTAGATTAACTACAGATAGAATTCGAGACACTAACAATCCAGCTCGCTATTCATTTAATTAATGCCAAATCTAGTCACTATTACTCACTACTGGACTTGCAGATTCATGTCATCAACAGCATTAGTTTCAATTGTGTTTAAAATACTGTTTATCAGTAACTCAGTCAGACAGGTATTCAGAAAAATCAGTTTCTTGGTGAAGTACTTCTACTTTTAAGAACTCCTACTTGAGTAAAAGAATTAATGTAGTACGTCTTCATGTAGTGGAGTATGTTTTTAGGCAAGTAATTTTACTGGGGAAAAAATGGGAGGGTTGTGTCAGGAAGGGCATCTCGCATAAAACCTGTGCCAAATTATTGTGTGGATCAGTTGGTCCAACATGGTGACCCCTCAACGGGAGCAGCCGAAAGACTAACCACAATTGATTTTGTGTACTTCTGCCACCTTTGCATGAGTACAAGGGTGGATCCATAACTCTAAACATTGTGTGTATATACAGTGAGCAAGGCCCTTAACCCTCCACAAATGTATAATAAGAGGAAAATGTAAGTTGCTCTGGATAAGGGTGGCTGCCAAATGTGTAAATGTAGTTTTATGCTAACTAGTGTCTCTACACACCTTTGGACAATGTCACAGCCATTTTTACTCAGCAGAGGTGGCAGAAATACACAACCTCAATACTCAAGTAAAGGTACAAATTATTGCCTAAAAGTAGAAGTACTCTGCATTAAAATTTTTCTTGATGCTATTAATAACATGAATGTGCAAATCTAGTAGCGATTGGCAGTGACAAGATTTGACATTAAGTATATAATGTTGTTAACCTCTTTCATTACTTCTGTAGCTTAGCTACTGTAGCTAGTGGCTACCATTGCTGCCCTGAGTAATGCAAAGGATCTACACAATTAAACATGGGCATGTCAAGGACATGCCAAAATGTTAGAATTATAGGCTTGTTATACATACAATGTTGTTATTGGCGTGAAACAAAAATCAAATGTGGAAGCAGTCACAAAACCTTTGCTCAGTATGGAAGCTAGTTAGATTGATCACTTCTAAATTTACTTTGACTAGTGCACCCTTTCGAGAAGCTTGAAAAAGGATCCTGGAGAATCTGTAGCCCAGAGATCACGTGGGTGGGATTCCTTGTCCAGGTAACCATCAATCACTTTGGTGTGCTAATCAATCTGCACTTTCATAATGACCCGCCAATCATTTCTGTAAACCTGGACTGCTTGGCTGGGTGGAATTGTTTTGCTCCTGTCCCTCTCACATGGGGTGTAGCTCAGTCGTGATGTGGTGTGAGTGACAGCATAACTGAGTATAATTAGATGAGAAAAAAAGGAATGCACTCTGTGGTTCCGTCTGCGAAAAAGTAACGAGTGTCTAGTTAACATGTAGAGAATATAAGGTTTTTCATCAAAAAATGCAGTGAGTTAAAGTAAAACATAGCACATCAGGAAAATACTCAAGTAAAATACAGAGAAAAAAAGAAAGTACAGCAAACGGGCATCTATACTTCATTACTTGCCACCGCATGTGTTCGCCAACCAAGGAAAACTAAATTGGCAGTTTTCCCTTAATGAGAAGATTGGCAAACTTTCTTTCCCCTCTCAGTCACTTCACAACTAACCAATCTTAAGTGTTTATGAGCTCATGTATGCGGAAGAAGGCAGATAGCATTGTTATACTGCACTTTCACAATGCATAAGCAGCATTTTTGGAAAATTATGGAAATATTATGGAAAAGACTGAACAACTAGTGTATGAAAAGGGTCAGTAAGAATTGTTGCCAGATGTTGCCAGGATCCGTCTCACCTGAGCATTTGCAGTGGAGCCAGTGAACACCTTAGTCTAAAATCTGTGTGTGTGTGTGTGTGTGTGTGTGTGTGTGTGTGTGTGTGTGTGTGTGTGTGTATAAAACATTTGCTTGGGTTCCCCAGACTGTAAGATCATACAGTCACTATTTTTTTGAAACTATGTAAATAACCTTTTTACATATGACATAATTTTTATGACATGAACCTTTTCATATAATCTCATGAGATTTTTCTGTAAACTTGAAAGACAATGTTCCTGGCAGAATAGGAAGATAGCGAAGCAATAAAAATGAAAAAAAAAAAAATCACTGCTGGCCTGTGTACTGTATGTCAAACAGCCATCAACAGAGAGAGGAAAGGGAAAATAGAGGTCAAAGATTGATTGCTCTTCATCACACTAATTCAGCAGCCAGTATGAAGTCATGGTAGCAGGGTGTAAGATAATAACAAAGTCTAAATTGATGGGCAGTGTGTGTGTGTGTGTGTGTGTGTGTGTGTGTGTGTGTGTGTGTGTGTGTGTGTGTGTGTGTGTGTGTGTGTGTGAGCGTGTGAGGGGTGTATGCGTGGACGGTGTGTCAGTGTCCTTGGGTGTGTCAAGCGGACCTGCAATGTCCAAAGTGCTGTGGTCATGATGTCATGTGAATAAGAGTTAACCCCTTAAATTCTCAGGACCTTCAATGGCTCTAGATTTCTAACATTCCTGAAAATCATAATTCCATTCCTTTCTCTGTTAGTTCTGTGACATAATTGCTTTAATTTCCCTTGATATTTTATGAGCATTTAGACAAAGGTCATAGTAGTACAGACTTCTAAACAGAAATGTATCAATGGATAAACTATGAGTTAATGAAAAATCTCATTTGTAATGCAAATTATCTTTCTTTCTATGTCCTGTACTGTAAACAAGCGGCTTTACAACGCAATTACTTTAATTACCTGATGTAGTGGAGGACAAACATGTGTAAATGTCATTTATAAGCATATAAATTATGAAGTTAAGTTTAGGAAACTGAATTGATCGGTTTGTTTAATGTATGTTTTATTGTTGTGAGATTAATGGAAGCTGGGAAAAAAAAAAGTAGCCACCATCTGCCCTGCACAAGTATATTAGGCCATTACATGACACATACATATATGCCAGTCAAAAGTTGTCAAGTCAAAATGATTTTCTTTATTTTTATTGTTTAACATTCTATAATAAAAATGAAGTAATGAAATTATGACAGAACAGATATAGACCCTCTCTGGGTTAACAAAATAGATGGTCCCACTAACCCAAACCAGATAGGATGGCATGTTGCTGTAAAATGCTGTGGAAGCTCTGCTGGTTAATTGTGCCTCAGTTTTGACTAAGTCACCCACTGTGTCACGAGTAAAGCAACCCCTTATCCCTGTTCACCCTCTCTGTAGCTAAAAAGACAAATCGGATTAAGGACAATTTTCCACTGATCTAATGTCCATCCTTTGTGTTTCTTGGCCAAAGCCAGTTTACATTTACAGCATTTGGCAGATGCTCTTATCCAGAACACCTTACATTTTTATCTCATTATACATCTGAGCAGTTGAGGGTTAAGGGCCTTGCTCAAGGGTCCAACAGTGGAGTTTAAACCTTAAAATTGTAGAAGTCCTCAGTATTCCAGTGTTGAAAGTAATAAAAAAATAAAGAAAAAAAACACTGAAGGAGGAGTGTGTCTAAACTTTTGGTAGTGTTCAAACAAACTGGTAGTGCCCTGGCTATGACAGCATAACAAAAAGGGAGAGCCAGAATAAAACAGGGACGATGGGAAGTAAGGAAACCAATCACCTTAATGTCAACAAACCTGAATGATTAATTAGAATGGGGGTTAGACAGCATTCAAACATACCAGTTTACCATAATACTCTAGGCCCTAAGACTTGATCAAAGTATTATATTATATATACTTATATTTCACACAATGTCTGTTGAGAGTGGTGCAGTGGGATTCAGACCTCACTTTATTTCCACCTAAATCAAGAAGTGGCTTTAGCCACTCAGTCTGTCCAGTTTCTCTTCTCCTACCTGTACACTTTGCTCCAAACTGCCAAATCAACTGGCATCAAAGCCATCACACCAGTCCCACCTCTTTTAAATTTCTAACTAATTGAGCTGGGACTTTGCTGTAATTTGCTGCAATTGCATCGTATAGCTGCATTTTTTTTACCCTGATTTTTACTCTTTCCTCTTCTTCAACATTGAATTTCTCATTAAAATGACATTGAAAAAGGGAAAAGAAACTCTTTGCTTTCTTACTCTTTTTTTTAGACCAAGAACAAAATCACTGTAGCTTATGTCTGAGATTGTTTTCTCCTAATTAACACCATTGGAACTGTACCTGTGATTCAAGAGCCTGACACAAACATTTAATTCCCCCTCAAATAATGAAAAGAAACAGTGCCAACCAATACATTAACCTCAGAACAACAAAAATATTTCAGTATGCACCGATCAGTCAATAGTAAAACATTAAAACAACCGTTTTGAGTTCCCCTTGTGTCACTGGGGTGGCTTTAGCTCCTGAGGGCATGGTTGGTAGCTTGCTGCGGTGTCTGGTACCAGGATGTTGGCAGCAGATTGTTTGGGTGGTGTGGGTGGACTTGTTCATTTGGCACATCCCATGGTGCTTGGTCATATTGGGATCTGGGGAGTTTGGAACCTGGGCCAGTCTTTGCCTGCTTTGTCTTATGCGCAGGAGGCTGTGGTGCACTAGGTTTTCAGTAGCCTACCATGGTTGCCCATGGCCACCACTCATATTTTTTTCAGTGGGATCGAACCTGATGGACTAGCCCTTGTTTCTTTGGTTCCCATGGGTGAGGCTTGGGTGCACATGATCCTACCAGCAGTTTACTGGTATATAATTGGTGTTCAACCTTGTTTAGTTCACCTGCCAGTGATAATAAAACTTTGGCTGATCACTGTATACAGTATACAGTTTATAATATGTTTCAGGGTGGACTCTTGCGTTATTATTAATTCTATAAACCAAGAAAACAGTGACTATGTGTTTAGGAAAGACTTTTAATAAAAGTTTTTTAATCTTCTGTTTGATGTCCTTCATGGTTTTAAATTTGTGATCAATTAAATGATTTTGGGTTTCAGTTAGAAAGCCTCACTCAAAGTGCTGGATTAACACATTTGTAAGTGACTGTGTTATTTCTTGACTACCATCCTGTTTATTTTCATCTTCAGGAAAAAAATGAGGTTTGTTAAATATTTGCAATGTGGATTATAATGTTTATTCACTCCAAACACACAGTACCATCTGTCAGTCAACCCTGACGACAGTGAGCCACAGGCTTTAGCCCACTGTCACTCATGCAGTTTGCTGCCAAGGACTCCAAAGAAGAGATGGACAGCATTAGGCATTAGAGAAGTAGAGCAAGACGGACAGCGGTGGCTTTAAACCAACAAAACTGTCTCGCAAGTCGCCATAAATGTTCGCCACACCTGACTTACTTATCCAGTATGTACTCAGGCCTGTGTGTCATATGAGACCAGCCAGTTGGACTATCTGTTTACACACGACCATTTATCAGTAAGAACCAGGAAGAGCTCAATGCAGTTATCAAATTCATCCTCCTTTCAAATCCACTAAAAAAATTTTCAAATCTCACACCACTCTACTATAAAATAGAGGCTCTTATGCCAGGCCATGCCATCCAGTACAGGATTTCTCTTGCTTTGTGTTTATCTCTGGAAAGCCTGATAGATTTTTATTTTCAAGTATCTATCAGGGAAGTCTCTTATCTCACTACAACTCTTTATCAGATATGTTGAGTATGACTTTTTGGCTATTTATCCTTTTCTGCTGTTCTCTACTTAGCAAATTAGATATTTGTGGTCAGGGTCATCGATGGGACTTCAGAGCAAACCCAGATGAATAATTCAGTTTTATAATATTCACTTCCTCTTAACTTAAGCCCAGTGATTACATTTTATTTTAATTCAGTAGAACTTCGTTGATTCCACAGGGTGGGCATAGCAAGTTATTGTGACATATTGTAAAATTCACACAAGGCAGCTGAAACAGTGAAAAATAAGTAAATAAATGAATAAATATACATTATTTGTTCTTCAAAAATTGAATAAAATTGCTTATTACATCAAATTCATTACTACCAACATAAAACAATATTTCTTCAGTATAAATTAGAAATAATTAAATGTTTTAACTAATAATTTAACTACGCAAAACTGCCTACAACAATCACATTAGTACCCAGCTCAGAAACACCGTAGAATTGGAATAGCAGCTCAGATAATCTTTTCATTTAGGATTATGTCTATTGCACTGTAGTCCGTTATGTTTCAACACAAATGAATCAGCAGCTTCCTAGCTTGTTAATCACTTTCTGGTAGAAAGAGCAAGAGAGCGGGCTCAAATAATTATACCCGGAAGAAACTTTGGCTTAGGTGGACGTCTGTTTATTACAATCTGTATCTAGTTCAGTAAAACACACCCACTGCTGACTCTCACTAAACCACACCTCCAACCTACACTGACCTGCTGCTAGGGTACAGTATGTTACCTGATTTCCACTGCAAGGTCTCATGGTGTGCATCACATTTTTTTATTTTATTTTTTATTTTATGATTTTTATCCACAGAAATTGCTCAGACGTTTTACCAATACAAACATTTTCAAAGGTTTGACATTAATATTGCACATTACTGTCTATAATTCATCATGTCTGACTAAAGGTTTATGTGCAGATATGCGTGTTCAAAGGTTTAACATATTTGAACCTCAACAGCCATTTTGTGTGTGCTCTGGGCCCAGTGTTTCCCAAAGCATCAAAATAGTTAAATGTTAATATAATCCCAATTAATTGATTCAATTTACAGTAATAGCCTATCCAATAATCACTTGCCAGTCTTTATAGTTAAAAAAAAACAGTTCTTGGGTGCATACTTACAGCATTCAAGAACTATTTAATGAAGCAAGGGTGTGCCTGGGATAAACAATTTTTGGAGAAATTCAAGTCTCTTACATGGTTTTCGTTTGATACACTTCTACTATATTTGATTTTTGACCTATAGTCACATATGTGCAGTCACAATGTATGAATGGACATTATGCTGTGCATACCTGTACTATGATAAGGTGCTGTGATCAACTACCAAAGTGGAACTAAAACTGGTAGACAAGGAGGCTGATGATGCTATAAACTAAAGATTATGTATAGTCTATAATGTTTCTCATGATCTTCAACCATTTTTGTAAGCAAAAAGGTAGTGTTTAAAAAAAACTAAAATAATTTGATTTCATTACTTCACTACACTAATGTAAAACCCAACAAACATATTACATTAAACTGCATACATAAACAATTCTAAATCGAACCCCTCAAAATTTCAATGTTTCATTTTGCTTCCAAACTGTTCATTTGTGTTACCCATCTAATGAATCATAGTTTATGTTTTATACAGTATACAAATGGTTTATGTATCGTTCATTGGGCTCAGCTCCAATTTTGTGAAAGACTCTCTTTTCCCATTCCTCCTCTTTCTTCTTCTGCTTCAGTCACAACTGCTTTGCTGACTCACTCACTGTCTTGCCTCTTATGTGTGACACCAGTAACTCCTTGCCCGAGGGCTTTTCCACTGAACTTCGTCAAAATAGGAACTCTGTCCTCCACACTCAGACTGAACCTACCTGGATTCTCTGAGTAGGAGACTTCTAACCTGCATAGGCCCCCATAATGACCGTTGCTGCTCTGTGCATCACTGACCAACATAAAGCACAGAGAGACACAAAAAGACTCCAGGAGTCCAGCTCCTCCCTGTGGAGCCTCTCCAACTCTTTTCATCAATTTAACAAAATTCTCTCTCGATGTTTTCCTTTTCAGGTTTTATTTTGCTTTTATGGTGTTATAGTGATGAATTATACTGGCTGTGCTATATAACAGATTTGTATCCTGACACACAAGTAAGAAAATTTAAATAATTTTAAGAATTTTTTTTTTTTTTTTACAAATTATTTGCTACTTAAATTATGGACTGTGGACAGTATAGACTCATACTGTGAGAACACAACCAACAAAATTTCATTAACCCTTGAAAACGGAAACACATCTGTACTGGTAACACAGCATAGATCAATGA
>JAOVVA010139898.1:0-10543 GCA_028565275.1 Leiocassis micropogon | reverse complement strand
ATAGTGGAATTGTGAATAAATTTCTTATACTTAATCCGAATAATATTATTAAATCTAAAGTGTGACCTCCTTTATGATAACAAATCGCATACTGTTAGGCAAGTGACAGTTTCACTAAAAATGATTTGTGATTTGTCTAATAAACAGTTACAGTGCATTAAGCACAGTGTGGTTTCACTATGACTGATAGGTTACACTATGATTGTTGATACTTAGTTTGTAACTAGTTCAATTCCAAAAAGCAGCACAAGAACAGGAGGCTGCAGTGCATTTGGAGTGTTAGAAAATAGGAGATTTCAGATAATAGATTCATGCAACTCCCTCTCTGAATGTGAATCATAGATTAACTCTGGATGTATGTTGCTAATATTTCAGGCAAACTCTCCGGGTTTACTAAATTAAATAAGAACACATTATATCATTAACCTAGTGTAATGTTACCAATTTAAGAGTGTCTAACATGCTAGTGAGCACAGAAAGATATCTGCAAGCGCAACATGAAAGCTCTGGACATCAACAGAGAGAACTAGGAAGACATAGCAGGCAACCGCAGCCACTGGTGATGCTTGCTCAAGAAATAACTGAAGAAAGGAGAGGAGAAGATCCTGAACCTGGCTGAAGAAAAGGGAACCAGATGGAAGCCATGGACACAGAGAGACTCCCCATAACCGCCACATCTGCATTTTTCACAGCAGGGCCTGTCTACTGCAGTCACAGCATCATGAACTCCTACGGTGCATGGTCAATTGTTGAACAAAGGACGTCTACTCTAACTATATACATCTAAGCAGGTCAGTGTTAAGGAACTTGCTCTAGGACCCAACAGTGGCAACTTGGTGGTTGTGAGGTTTGAACCTGGGACCTTCCAAACCATAGTTAAATGCCTTAACTACTGTTAAGGCCACAGTGGTTAGGATGGGTTTTTTTGGCATGACAGCTTCTATACAAAAAATAAGATCTTTGTCCCCATGTGCAGCCTGAAACCATGATCTGACCTTTTTGGCAGTTCTGGAGGCATCTTGTTTGCTGAGCAGCCTTTCAGATCACCTCAATATCAGTCTCATTTTATTGTGGATATAGATGCTTTTGTATCAGTTTCCTCCACTGTCCTCACTGTCCACTACCAGTTATTTCCTCCTCCTTTGCTGTTATTTTAGGACTTATTTGTACTTTTTGTACAAAGTACACATCTCCTTCCTGAGTAGTATGATGACTGTATGGTGTAGTATGGTTACAGATTAATATTTTATACAGTATACAGATGAATGTGGTACCATCAGGCAATAGGAAACTGTTTCTAAGGATGAACGAGACTTATGGAGGTTTTGGCTAATTTCTTTAGATTTTTCTATAAGGTCAAATAAAGAGGCACAAAGTCTGAAGTTAAGCCTTAAAATACATTCACAGGAACACCTCTAAATGACTTTTACTTATTATGTCAGTTAGCCTATCAGAAGCTTCTAAAGTCAAAACATAATTTTCTGAAATTTTCAAACTGTTTAAATGCACTTTCAACTTAGGGTATGTAAACTTCTGATCCACTAGAATTATAAATGAAAAAAAAATTATGTCCTAACCTACTTGGCAAAAAATGAAACAATATGTTTTAATGACTTCAACTGAAGTGTATGTAAAGTTCCAACTTTAACTGTAGTATGTACAATATATAATGAACATTGCAGTCACTACAGCAGAAATCAATGACAGGTTATCGTCACTTAATATGTGTGATATGTTCTGTGAAATAGAACATTGTGTGATTTGGATGTTCAACACTTTTTTCACTTAATCAAATTTGCTGCCACTACTTTGTTTGACTGAAAAAGCAAAAAAAAAAAAGCACAAGTTTGCTGTTGTTTGTTTTTATTATTATTTATTTTTTATTATTAAACCAACATATTACTCATAATAAATTGCATACTAAGATAACCACAAACACAACTGCAGGCTGATTCATCTATTGTGGCAAATGTGTGGAGTTTTGGGGGAGGTAAAAAAATCACACAATTACTGTATGTAACCGAAAAATTTCTAAAAGGTTTTTTTTTCCCATTTGTGTTTTTTAAAACCCTTGTGACTCAAAGAATACATGCACAAAATATTGTCTTTTCAGCTTAAAAAATTAAACGTGCAAAAAATCCTTTTCTGTTTATGTTTGTAGGAATCTGCCTCTGAAGCGCATATAGTAGCACACTTCCATTTCACCGCATGGCCTGATCATGGAGTTCCTACAGGAACGGAAGCTTTGATTCAGTTCCGATGGATTGTTCGGCAGCACATCGAGACTTTCTCATTTAGTGGACCAACAGTGGTACATTGCAGGTAAAAATATCACATTATTGGATATGTATAACACATGTATCCCTTTCATCATAGTAGTTACATTTTTACTAAACTATCACAATGCCAGCTTTGATGTCAATCAAAGGTAACAATATTTTGCAGTGTAATAAAGTTTTACAATTTGTTTTTGTATGTCTCTCTGCAGTAATGGAGTGGGTAGGACGGGTACTCTAATTGCCCTTGATTTGTTACTGCAGCAGATGGATAAAGAGGAAGAAGTCAGTGTTGCCGACTGTGTACATTGCATGAGGCTTAGTCGACCTCTCATGGTACAGACTCAGGTAGGTTTCAATGTTATGACAGCACTGTTAAGAGCCATTATCATTATATACTGTAAATGGGCCTAGAAAACTATTAAGCTCAATATTATTCAGGGAAACATAAATCTTAAAGCAAAGTATAATTACTTGATTAATTGAATATGTGAGTGTGAATTAGGTGTGAGTAGAGAATACCAGAGCAGGATTACTGAGTGGCAGTGATCACAGCAAAACAATTTTCCAGGTCTGGAAATGTCATAGTTCCAGAATACTAGATTAAGATCTATTGTTTGCCATTTAAAAATGTGTAGACTTAAAGACAACCTTTAGACAAAACAGGAACATTTCAATTACACATTTTTTGAGCTCCAAGGATTTTCATACAAGGAAGATGTCAATGACGCTAACTCATGGCTGAACTAGAGGGAAAACACAATGATCCTGCCTCTTTTGGGCTACAGACCCAAAGAGTGCACCTAAAATAAAAGACAAGTTCCTTATGGCTGTCTTACATCTCCTGATTGATTTTAATGTACAAAAAATATCTGTCCGGTTGTTTGAGAGCCACCCTGTGGTGGCTTAATAATAAAAAATTAACAATAATGATAATTAAATAAATAAATAATAATAATTAGACATTATATAATAATAATAAGACATTAAGTACAAAACATTGTTGTCCTTGACTTCCAGATGACCTGAAAGAATCACTGAGCAAATAACAAACAAACCAAAAAGGGAAACTTAGCCAGGTTTCACATGGGATCATAAAAATCAAAGTCAACAAGATAATGATAAAGTGGTTGTTTTGTTAGTTTAGTGCTCTTACGTTTACAAGGGCTGGCCTAAGATTTCTATTTTATTTTATTGGAGTTGAAATGAGTAAGGTTACATTTGACAGGCTGACAGTTTATACAATACTTTACATTTTTACATATTACTACCTTATACTTTATTATATTTGATTGTAATAAAATTACTATATATTGTAGATTGTATTGAAGATTTTAGATTTTACATTCTTTTCTATTGGCATTTGCCACTTTTATTTTCTTTTTAGGTAAAACAATCGTGTAAGCATTTCATTGCATATCATACTGTTGTGTATGTGACGAGTAAAAAATTGAATTTTGATACCTTAATAACAACCAAACAAGCATTTAGTTTTTTGTTTCCTGTACTATGAAATTCTCTTGTAACAGGTTGTGTGAAATGTATTGCTATTTAATTTATTAGCTTCTCTATTGTCATGCCACATTTGACTGATTGTCTTTTCATCAGTACACTGATAAAATAATTTAGCTGCAGGTTATAGATCATTGCCCTGCGATGGGTTGGCACCCTGTCCAGGGTGTACACTGCCTCGTTCCCTAAGTCTCCTGGAATAGGCTCCAGGCTCCCCGCGACCCTGAATACAGGATTAAGCGGTAATAACGATGAGTGAGTGAGTGAGAGTTATAGATCATATCTGCAATAAAATAATAATAATAATCTTAATTGACGTCACCCAGTCATTTAGGGCAAAGCACCTGCGTAAACCCCTATTCCCTTACTAAATGTAAGCGGCTGAATGAATGAATTTGGCGGCTGTTTCCTTCTTAACACACAGTTTTTCAACAAGCAGTATGAGCAACCTTCAATGAATAAACGTCATTACTGAGGACATTAAGTTAATTTGCCTTGCAGTTACACTACTCTCAGAGCTGCTGTTAATAAAAAATAATCCATACCTTTTCATTTAAGCTCTATGGTATACATTTATTTATAGAAAACTCCAATGATATAGTGGTACATGCAATTTGTGAATCATTCAACAGGCTGTAACTGACATAATAACATTACAAATTAATGTGTGAGCTAATACAAACTCAGGACTTCTCTACTGAAGTACTGGAATTTCCAAATACATTAATTTTAATTAATATATAGTGACAATCTTTTGAAAAGCATTCATATTGGTACTCATTCTCCTAGTGAAGAAATATGAGAATGTGTTTTGAAAGATTACAAGGCATTTTTAAAAGTTCCACTGCATAAAGGCACCTGCTAATTGATGCAAATGTAAGAAATTAGCAATTTAAATTCAACTATACATTTTCTATATAAATGTGCAGTAACCTAATCAAATTATATGAGTTGAAGCTGACCAAGGTTTACATGAGTTTTCTTATGCAGAAACTTGCATGCTCTCTTATGAATATAATTTTTATTTTTCTGATTTTAATGAATTAAATGAATTGAGTACCAACTCATATGAATGATTTCTATTAATTCATTTCCATTAATACCTATTGCAGTAAAGACCATTAAAAGCACGAGTAAAAGAAAAGTTTTAACAAAATTAATTTGTGTTGACTGGTTCTGAACAAAAATATTTGTGTTTTTATTTCATGTTTGGTTTAGTTAACTGTAATATCACATTTGGGCTATGAAGTAATGCAATAACAGCTCTTTACCCAAACTGGAGCATGCATTATTTTCACAGCACATTTAAAAGTTTTAGTTAATTTATTTTTTTATATTTAGCAAAACTGTAATTCATGCTGATAAATCCTTTCGTGTGCGGGCCGGGAGTAGCTCAGTGGTTAAGGCATTGGACTACGGTTCGGAAGATCCCAGGTTCAAACCCCACAACCACCAAGTTGTCACTGTTGGGCCCTTGAGCAAGGCCCTTAACCCTCAACTGCTCAGATGTGTAATGAGATAAAAATGTAAGTTGCTCTGGAGAAGGGTGTATGCTAAATGTGTGATGTTAGGCACAAAGAGTGTAAGTGAATATTCACTTCAGTTTCTGTTGCTAGAGTTAAACTGGTACAGTAGCTGACCTACTGTACTCCTAGAATAAAACAAATATATAAAGATCCTTATTTATTAAAACAGAATTTTCTCTTTTTCTCTCCCACAGTCTCAGTACGTATTCCTGCACCAGTGCATCATGGATTCTCTGAAGTCCGAAGAATATGCCATTCCTGAGCCTATATATGAAAATCCTGATATAATTTATGCTAATGCAGTGGTTCTCAGAGAGTTTAAAGCAGCCATCCCAGGTGTCTGAACAAAGACGCATGCACACACATATGCACACACACACAAACACACATTGCTGGCAAAACAGTACAACAATACCACATTACTGCTCTTGTAATATAATTAACCTTTTCAGCAGACACCCAAAGGAATTTTGGCCAACCCACTTCTGCAACACATTTTGTGGTGTCACATGTAACTTCTCCATAGGAAGGCCTTCATGCAGGCCAAGCCATGGAAACTAAACCATTATGTTGTACAAGAAGAATCAGTGAGCACTCTGTTCTACGCCATCAACTTCCTGGCAAACACCATTAATATCAAACAACCACAGTAGTAAATATCTGAAATACCATAGCAAAAATGTAGCATCATGATAGCTCACATCTCGGATAGCATACATAAATTTTTTTTGCATACTTGTCACACTGAAATGATTCATATCATCAATTTTTAATATTACACAAAGATAACCAGATCAAACACAAAATGCACTTTTTTTAAACGATGATTTCATTTACTAAGAGAAGAAGCTCCAGCCTGCCTGGCCCTATGTTAAAAGTAATTGCACACTAACCTTATAACTAGTTTTGCCACCATTCTTGCAGAATTGTTTTAATTTAGCCACATTGGAGGGTTTTTAAGTCCGAACTTTGATTAGGCCACTATAATTGAGTTTTTTTTGAGTCATTCAGAGGTGGACTTGCTGGTGTGTTTCAAATTATTGTCCTGCTGCAAAACTCAGGTTCTCTTGAGCTTGAGATCAAAAACTGATTTGAACATTTTCCAGGATTTTCTGGTAGAGTGCAGAAATGATCCTTTGTAATCTTTTTGGTCACAACGGATTTCACCTTGGAACTTTCCCATGGATGCCATTCTCGCCCAGTCTCTTTCCATGACCTTAACTGAGGCAAATAAGGGATTCTTTAGAACCTTGCTTTGTGCACTAGTGCACAGTCATGTTATAATAGGAAGGGGCCATCCCCAAACTGTTCCCACAAAGTTGGGAACATGAAATTGTCCCAAATGTTTTGGTATGCTGAAGCATTAAGAGGTTATTTCACTGGAAGTAAGGTGCCGAGCTCAACTCCTGAAAAACGACTGCATAATACATAAATACATAATACATAAATGTGCCATACATAAAGAAAAACTGAAAATGACACCATTCAGTTGTTTTAAGTAATTGATAGTTAGTAACTGGAGGAACGTGTAGCTGGCTGAGTTGTTTAGAAAACTTACTGCATGATCAGAAACATAAGGGACTCAAAATCCCGGCTACTGATTCATCTAAACCATGGGATTCAGCGGATCTGCCGAACTCATAGCGTGTAATGAAACAGCTGGATCTGAGGGGCTTAGCATGAGAGATTATGAGTCCAAGGATTCGGTAGATTCTAAGGATTCGTTGAGTGCCCCTAGTGGAGGGACCATGGCAAATGACCAAGTGATTTGCATTTTTTACATTTAGTTAAATTTGTTGTTGTCTAAACATTTCTATGTGCATTTGTCATTAAAATAAACATTTGGCCTTAATAATTCTTGATTCTCTGCAATTAGTTTTTTTGGTCAGAAACAAAAAATACTTAAAATACGGTACAGTATGTGTCCTGGCTGATTCATCTGATTGGTGGGGATTTAGCAGATCCATCGAACTAGTAGCGCATAGCAAAACAGCTGGATACGAGGGACTTGTGTGAGATTCAAGAGTCCAAGGATTCGGTGGATTCTAAAGAATCAGTAAGTGTCCTCTAGTGGAGGAACCATGGGGAAATGAAGTCAGAATCCCTACTGACTCAAGTGACTCAAAGGACTCATGCGAGCCGTTCATTAAGTGATTCAGAAGGATTTGAACCCGTTAATGGATCCAGGTTTCTACTCTCAAGTTGGAAAAAGCCTGAAAATGGGTGGGGAATTCCTGATAAGCTCCTGAACATGGATGTTTCTTGTCTCTGCATTCTGAATGGCTAGGAAAAAATTTTTCCTTAATAAAGCACTTTGGTTGGTTTTATTTAAATCTACCTGCACTACAACAGTGTTTTTGAAAAAGTCGTGAATCAGGAAAGGAAAGTAAATATGTAAGAATGCATGATATTAGTTTGTTTTGCAGTTTGCTAATAGCCCCACACGGCTTACAGGTCATGTAGTTTGATGATTCCAAACTTACCCTATTACCGGAGTGATGGGCATTTTAGGGTAAGAAGTTAATCAAATAAATCAATGCACCCATCATGCCTCTGGAGGGAGTCTTATGATCTGGGATTGCTTCAGTTTGTCATGTCTAGGCTCAACAATATTACAAATTGAATTCAGCTGATGACCCACATGTAATGTATGGCCAGGTTATCCTATTAATGCATTTTTTCCCCCCTGATGACACAGATATATTCTAGAACTCAAACTTTGATAGGGTGGTTCTGGGAGCATGAGGAATCATTTTCACACATGAACTGTACATACTACCATACACTGAGAGCCATATTCAAAGCCTAAGATAGTCGAAGAAAATATTAGTGTGTGTGACTTTATTTTGGACAGGCAGTGTAATTGTGTGTTTCCAACTTTGTGCCAGCAGTTTGGGGAAGGCCCAATGCATATGGCTGTGATGATCAGGTTCAGGTGCATAAACGTTCAGGTAAACATTTGGACATATGGTGTATGCTTTTATGTACAATGCATGGTGAATGTGCCATAAGCAAAGCTAAAGATGATCAAACAAAATTATTATGGTATGTGTAAGAATAATGTAAACATACGTGTGAGCCTGTGAAGTGTGTGTTTTCTGTTTTTTTTAAAATCTGGAATCTTGAATCTTCATAGAGAGAGAGAGAGCGAGCATGTAAGACAGAGGGGAAGTGTGTGAATGTGTGTAAGACAGTGGGGAAGGTGTGTGTGTGTGAGAGAGAGAGAGGGAGAGAGAGAGAGAGAGAGAGAGAATTAGACCGTGTGAGACGGGGAATTTGTGTGTTCGCGTGTGTGTGAGAGATGGCGGGGGGGGGGGGGGGGGGGTGGGGGGGGGGGGGGGGGGGGGGGGGGGGGGGTTTGGAGTGTGTGTAAGACAGAGAGGAAGGTGTGTGTCTGTGTGTGTAAACTATGTAAATACAAATGACCTGTGTTATTGATTCACATGGCCGTGTGGCGGTGACACTTGCCTGTATGCATGCCCAGAGCTTGCTGGTGTGTGAGGTTCTTCTCCCACATACTCTATTTAAAACCCCTTACTGGAGCGTGCTTTACAGGTAGAGTGGCAAGGCAAAAACTACTCGCATCATTTTGAGGAAGCATGGCCATCTATGCGTGATGCCACCCATTAACACACGACAGCGCAGAGTAAGCTCTAGAGCCTGTTATGCATGAAAATCCCCAGAGGATGTGCAGTTATAGAAACACTCAAACCAGCCTGTCCGGCATCAACCATAATGCCACGGTCAAAATCAGTGAGATAAAATTTTCCCCTTATGTTTGGCCTTTGCATGACATGTTTGAACTCTGGTGCTCAATGCAGACATTGTGTGCCAATCAGTAACACACACAATCCGTTAATTTTCCTGGCCATAATGATTTTGACCCAGAGAGAAACTTCTAATCAAGTTGGCAAAAACTATAAAGCTATAATCTGGGGTGGGATCTGATGAGTCAGAGTGACTCATTCAGGGTCGCGGGGACCATCGCAGGGCACACAAACACATACACACTCATTCACACACTACGGGCAATTTGGGAAGGCCAATTAGCCTAACTTTAGCATATCTTTGGACTGTGGGAGGAAACCCACCAAGCACAGGGAGAACAAGCAAACTCCATGCACACAGAGACGGGAATCAAGCCTGGCTGGGAATCGAACCCGGACCCTGGAGGTGCAAGGCGACACCACTACACCACTACACCCTGCAAAGTTACAATGAAAATATAATTAAAAGAGAAATATATAAAATGTATAAATATATAAGGGCAAAGATATGGCATGTGGGTATGACAGCAGCAGTATGAGTAGAATATTAGAGTAGGTATGGAATGAAATGATGTTTGTGTGAGCAGCAGTGTATTGTCCATGTTTTAGTGGACGTTTGCCCTCATTTTGTTTAAACAATAACAAGATATCTGCAACATATGAGCTGTGATGCAAATGTGTAAATGTGACAAGTAATGTAGTGTGTGCTCCAACACAGGTATGAAGGAAACAAAGGCAAGTCTTCCTGAATAGACTGCGGGAAGAACTTCCTCCTCAGTCTCTCTGTATTGGTCTTCAAGAAGTGGAACCTGACCTGTCCTTATCAGAGAGAGTAGTCTATTTCTGGGGTGGAGTGGATGATGTGTGCAGCTGTAGAGCTCAGCTGTCCTGCATTGTGCTGATCCAAAATAATTTAAATACAATGTGCCAAAATGCAAAGTGGTTCAAGACTGGACTTTAATGACATTATCAGAGACTTTGCTGCAAGAAACTTCAACACCTAATACACAAGTCATAGAATAAAAATATGAAATAAATAAATAAATACATTAAAACTTAATTGAATAAAGCTGTAGAGGAGGTACAATTAAATAAGATCTACATGTTGGTAAGCCACTGTTTATATTATTATTAATAGCATTTAATTTGAAAGTCATACACAGTATTTAAATTCTCAGAACAATCTGACTAATAATATGATTAGTGCAGCCCTGAGGATTGAAAATATATAGATAAGTAAATGTATTTATCCCATTGTGATTTGGTCACCTGATTTAATGCTTGGCAGTAATGTGTTCATTAAACATTTGAGTTTAACTTTCTGAAACATCGTTCTTTGGCGATCATTGTCTCACTCCTTGTTTTCTAAAGTAAAAGAAGGAAAATGCTTTTTTCCCTTTACATGCTTCCTCTGGGCAACATAATCCGTAAGCATGGTATTAGTTTTCATTGTTATGCTGAC
>JAOVVA010139847.1:0-10544 GCA_028565275.1 Leiocassis micropogon | reverse complement strand
AAAAAGGATTTCATGTGCTCTCGTTTTTGTGTTTAAGCGAACCCGGCATGAATGCTTGGTCACATTAACAAGAGTGTGGTAACGTTAATTGTAAGATGGCGGGCAAGTTGTCGTGACATAGAACGTGGGCGGGCATTATGCAAATATGTTACAGAGTGACGTGGATCCGTAACAGAGTAAAATTAGATTTGCTACCGACTCGTTTAGGCGAATGTGAGCTTACTCTTTCTTTTTAATAGACAAAAACTTCATTTATGGTGCACTGTCAGCGTCACAGATAGTGCAGATAGTTTATGTTCACAAATCCATATTTATATCATGTTACAAGTCTACACATCTGTACAAAAAAAAAAACGTACAGTAAAACCAAGGTCATACAGTAACCTGAGCCCAGGATCTGGGTAGGAACCCTAACGTTGTGAGAAGGCAAAAATATCTCCTGCTACCTCAAGCTGCCTTCAAATATATGATGAATTATTATAATACATTGCCTGGCCAAATATGAAAAAGCACTTTCTCATCTTTGATCATTTGACCAACGTTCATTTTCACCCGGTGTTGCATTTGTTTTTGTTAAGATCTTGTATTGGAGTCAAACAAAATCTGTAAAGTCTCCTTCAGCACAATCCAAAGACTTTCAGTGGTATTAATCTCAGAATTTGTGGTGGCCAATTCATGTTTGAAATTCCTTCTACCAAAACCATTCTTTTATAGTATGAGTTTAATGATTTGCATTGGCATCCTGGAATTTGCCAGTGGCATCAGGAAAGAATAAAATCTGTTTATGGTATAACCTGGCAAATCAGTACATTTCGGTAGATGTCACATACTCTATTTAAGTTAATGATGCCAGGATAATAGCAGATGATGCCTGTAAACCAATAGTAACATAAACAGGAATCAAAACCAGGATCAAGACATGAATCAGAACACGAAAATAGACAGAGACAAGATGAAAAACTAAGAAAACCTAGAAGCTTAAATAATACAATTAATTAGACAGAATCCTCAACACTTATAACCAAAGACTGAAGCTAGAGACTGAGACAAACATAAATGTCATAATATGATCCCATACCTAAACACAAACGTCCTGAACATCACATATTTGAATCTCGTACAGCAAAAAAGGGAAGATACAAAATGCAAAATTTCACTTCAAGTAGAGTAAAATGTACTGTACGTCTGCCTATAATAACGTTAAAAATAATGGCAGGTTTGTTCGCTACAATTTTATATTGTCCATGGGAGTGTAATGATTGTAAAAGACACATTTAAGGGGATTTAACAGTCTTGTTTATTCATTAACATTTAATAGCTAACACTATTTAAACTAGATGGTTATCTGTATTGAGTCCTGTATGATGAAATCAGATTTCCTATTTACTTTGATTTACTTAGGTTTATTTGAATATAAAAAAAGAACATCCCAATAAATCAAATGATGAATAATCTAATCTAATATAATATAATATAAATTTTATATTATATTATATTATATTATATTATCTGTTATCAAGTAATCTGATTGGATGTGAGTCATTCCATTAATAGTGATAACAGACAATAACAACAGTGAGATGTTTAACTACATGTATCACTCTGCGTCACATGTTTTTAAATGAACATTAATAACACTACCTGTCAGTCACCAGCATGGATCAAACGCATCAGTAGGCTTTGTAGTACTGAGGAGAGAGCAGCTGCCTGCTAAAACCCACATTCAAAGCCAGACACGGAAGTACTTTTAGCAAAAATAACTAGCTACTTTACATAGTACTGGTAAAAATTTAAAACTACCTTCCCCCTGTTAATTAGAGTAACTCTTAGTTGGCAACTGTGAGTCACCATACATTCACAACATATGTGTTGGTGGAGCAAAAGAACATATTTGGAAGTAACTTAGCTTTGACTGTAATTTTTTGCAGTAAATACATCCCATTAATTCTATTCTTGTTTTACTTGACCCTTAATTTACGTGGAAATTACCAACCAAAAGTCTTGTGTTGCATGATAAATAAATACCCCAAAATTATAGTGTCTGCACAAAACCTTGATAATCCTCTTGCCACCGTGCCTGAAAAAAAATTATAGTAGAAGCACTGTTCTCAAAGCCTTTTAGTAGAGTGAGCAAAATTTCCTTCCAGACAGGTGGTGGAAGAGGTGTACCACATTCAAACCCAGCTAATAGAGGCCTTTTTTAATAACCAGAAAAACAAGTGGTTTCCTTATGACCACACAGCTGTTTAGTCAAAAGCCTGTGAAATCTCACTGCATAATGTAAAAATGTCCTTAGGTTTAACATTTAAACATAGCAATAATTTCTCCTTTTTTTTTTTTTTTTTTTTTTTACAATGCAACTTCACCTGACATTTAAATGGCTTATTCCAGGTTTCAATAATGCACTGGACAGCTTTTAAACCAGTTCCAGGATTTTCAGCAATATCCTTAGTATGACCTTCTGAAAACCAGACGCATCTTTTCAATGTCCGCTGGATATGTCTTCTGTAATGGTTGTTTACGAAATGACAAGCTACCCACTGCATTGGTTATGGTTAAATGAAATGTTGCCAGCTGAAACATATTAATCACTGCAATAACTATCCAATCAAATGCTCTCAAGCATTTGCTTGTTTAAATCTGAACAGCAGTTTTTTGCTGGCCAGGCAAGTGTATTTGTTCATAAGAAATCTGCAGTCACTGTTGTTATGCAATATATATTATACATTATATTACCTATGTTCTAATAAATAATACATTATGTATTCTAATATTATTATATCATCTAGCATTTAAATGTTACACAATGTTAAAGTAATTGTATTGAGCAGTTTCAGACATACCTTTGTTCAACTGTTTTAAAACCCTTATTCAACTGATACTTGTGTGTGCACCAGGAGGTGCAACTGATGTGATAAATTTAACTATTGATATTCAATAGGGGGAGTTTGGAATTTGAGCACCACCACTGATAAAAAAGGGGTGCACAGTGAAAGGGCGAATTAAGATTAGTGTTCCTGGAAAGCTGTTCATTTGTGCACTGGTCTACCCTCACTTGTTGCACTTGATGCCACCTCTGCCCACTTTCATATTTTTATGCCTCATGTCCACATGGCTCAGAGTTGGCAGTGGAATACCTGGCACATGTCTTTGGTGTCTGGGTTACATCCAAGTTCACTCCAGATGTGAGTTGCAGATTGAGCCTCAACCAGTCAAGTCCATGCTCTCTAGTTCACATATGGTGTGAAATAAATGCAAACAGATGTTGGTTCAATTAGTTTTCTCCTGTCCTTTCCTTTTAATTAATTTTTCACATTTCCCCTGTGTTGCAAGCATGCACATATGTCTGATTACTTAATCAAGGCTTTCTTTCTCTCCCTCCTATTCTCATGTCAATTAATCAAGGGTTAGTCGTTGGTTTTCTTTATAAGGAAAAGCTGGCATTCTGAAAGACTCCACGCCTGGCTTTGACTTCCCATTATCTCTTCCCATTAAATACTCATATTGATCACTTCCCACTCCTGTTGTGGTTGCTTCTAGAGCATTGGAGGCTCAGTTGCATCGGATTTGCATGAAGCCATCAAATAAACTGGTATTCCTCTCTTTTTTCAGACAGCCAATACAGCTCCAATTTGATTAAGAGGCACAGTGACATGTGCTGGAAAGGTCAGCGGGCTCGTCATGGTGCAGCTGCATAGCAGCCCTGAAGTTCTTTTGATTCAGGGCTGAGCAGAAAAGTTTGTTCCAGGAATTGTACACCCTCTGAATCCTGAACAATGTGTGTTGTCTTATCAGATGTGCTACTTTAATTGAAAGCCATGGCTTCTCTACTTCTGTCTATCTCTAATTCCTTTTTTATTAGAGAAAAAGCAGTCACAGTGGCTAGTGAACACAGATTTTGGTTGGGTTCGGTCAAAGATCTGATACAGTAGTCCAAGGGCGTAGATTTGCTCTGGACATTGGTGGGGACCTATGACTCCGCCCCCCCTGGACGTTAACTGTTGTCGTTACTTTGATGGACTTTGATGGATTCACTAGCGAACTTGAAGTGACTTACACTTTTCTTTGAAAAAAAGCTCCTTTTTTTTTGCTGCCGCCATCCTCACATGTACGTCACCCAACACACCTTCTTGCACGGGGAAAAAAATCCACTGCATTTGGCGCTGCTTGTATCTGAACGCAGCCATAGGCTCTCACATGATAGCAGGGAAAGGCACAGCCAATCAAAATGTTCATATGTGTTTTGGGGGCGGGAGGACTCAAGAAGAGAATGTGATTTATCCCTTTCTGCGTGTCTAGGTTAATGTTGACAGCACGATTTTTTTTTTAAGTGGATGAAATTATTGGTGGGGACATTTCAGTGGTCGGAGAATATTGGTGGGGACACATCCCCTCCGTCCACCCTAAATCTACGCCCCTGCAGTAGTGGATGGATTAATTAGTCATCATGATCGAAGACAGTTTGTGTAACACTCACTATGTAATAACCGCCCACAATAATATATAATAAGCCACAGATGTAATACAAATCTTCATTGTAAGAATCCCACAAACCTAATAAATTTCCCACAAACATAGTCCCACAACTAAATGATAAACGTAATACAAATCTGAAGGTTTTAATGAAAATAACATAAGACCAACTGTTATTGGGGATAACTGTTATGTTTGTGGAATTATTATATTAAAAGCTACAGATTTGTATTACATTTGTGGTTCATTACATTTGTAGGCTTTTAATACATTTTTAAGTGTTATCCGGGAGTTTCTTTAGTGTGTCCCTTCAAATTTGTCCATTGACGACCTACTTTTTACTGAAACTGGTATACGACACAGCTGGTGTCTGAAATGCCATATCGCGAGTTCCGTCTTTCAGTGGATAGCCTAGATCACTCTTGCCTCGTCTCCTGCATTGCCATCTGTTTTTGTACTGTATCTGTTTTATGCTGTCTCTTCCCCTGTCTTGTCATTGTTTGGTTATCTATTGTATTATGTTCACCTGTTCTGTTTTTAATCCCTTATTATTTTGTCTATGTACACTTAGTTGTTTTAATACGATATTTTTTTATGGTCGGAAGTACTGTAGTTGGTCAATTTCAGTATAAAAAAATACAGTAATTACAGCATCCCTGGCTCTAAGCCCAGTAAGAGTAGCAAGAGAAATTGAGCACCAGAAGGCTCTACAGGCCAAGCATGCTTTACATGCTGTGTAGCTTCCAACTACATAACCCTATTAATCAAATATTGTTTTCCAAGGATACTTCCAAGAATAATTTCCTTTGTACTTAAGCGAGTAACTGTGAAAGCCCACATGGAGGGTTGTTTATTTGATATAATATATGCATTTAATTTTGATATAATACTATATGTAAATGTAATTTTGCACATCAAAGGTGAGGTGAATTGTTGGTCACAGAATCGTCCTTAAAGCTAAGGAGATGTTCCTTGTCCCAGAAGACTTTTTTTTTTAAACCTTTTTTTTTTCTTCAGCTTGTTGATGTCAAATATGTTATGCAGCAATTATTGCATCTCTATACAATTGCCTGCAGTTCTTATGGTCTTTAGATACTTCTTCCAAGTTCTTCCAAGTTCCAATTATGAGTCTGTCTGCATCTCTTGAATTGCACCTCTTTTGAAAGTTCAGACTAAAATGTCTGGCATTTTTACCTGCCTTACCCACCAGAGTTTATTTTTTTCAATGACCGTGTGAATTTGTGTAGATTTTGCTCTTGACAGAACTCCATTGTTTATGATAAATTCCTGTTTGATGTTTAAGATCAATCACAGTTTTGCTTCCTGGAATGTTCTATGTTGCTGTATTTGAAGTTGATATGCTTTTTATGTCTCAAAGCAATAAAGCAGTGCTAAAAGAACAGCAGCTTGATACATCATAGAGGCATTCCATAATTTGGGGTGCATTCCATGTCTGTTGATAAAGTATATTTATTCTAAATAGTTTCTTCAAAACTATCATATTTTCCCTTTTATGTGCAAGCATGTTACAATATTACACAAACATTATATGCATCTCTGCTTCACGTAATTTAAAAATTGTCATAATATTGCCAAGTGGACCATTTTTGCCATGTATGCTTTTGCAATTGAGGGTTTCTCATTTGAACAATTTAAAATATATAGTGCTATAAAAAATTTTCATTTTCTGATTTTTTTTGTATATTTGCCACACTTAAATGGTTGATATCAACAAACTAATTTTAATATTACACAAAGATAACCTGAATAAATGCATAATGCGGTTTTTAAATGATTACTTCATTTACAGTATTAGGAAAAAAAGCTGCCCAAACCTACCTGGCCCTATGTGAAAAAGTTAACCCCCTTGTGAAATCATGAATGAACTATGATTAACCACATTTTTGGAAAGCTGAGTTAAATTTCATTTGCCATAACCAAGCCTAAATACTATCAGACTGTTGAATCAAGAAATCACTTTACTACAACCTGTGTGACAAAGCGAAGCATACGAAAATATATCAAAAAGCAATACATCATGCCGAGATCTAAAGAAATTAGAGAGCAGATAAGAAACAGAGTAATTAACATATATCAGTCTGAAAAGAGCTTCAAAGCCATTTCTAAGGCTTTGAGACTCCAGCGAAATATAGTGAGAGCCATTATCCAAAAGTGGAGAAAACTTGGAAGAGTGGTGAACCTTCTTATGAGTGGCCAGCCTACCAAAATGACTTCAAGAGCACAACAATGACTCATCCAGAAGCTCATAAAGAACCAATAACAACATCTAAAGCACATTGACTTGAAACACATCAGCAAGCACACCTCAGAATCCCTCAAAAATATAAAATTAAGGTTTTGTACTTAAATCCGCTTAAGATGCTGTGGCATGACCTTAAACAGGATCTTCATGCTTGAAAACCCTCCAATGTGGCGGAATTAAAACAATTCTGCAGGAAAGAAGAATAGGCCAAAATCCACACCGATGTGAAAGACTCAATGCCAGTTATCACAAATGCTTGATTGCCGTTGTTGTTTCTCATAAATGTCCATGCAAATTGTTGCGAAATTTTTTTGAGTATTAGTAACTTACATACATAATTGCAAGAAATTACATATAGCCATTTTACTTTTTCCAACTGATCAAACTTTTTTATTACAAAACCTTTTCCAATTACAATGGAACCTTGGATTGCAATTAACTTGGTGTGCAAGTGTTTTGCAAGACAAGCAAAGTTTTTTTTAATAAATTTTGTTAAACGAGCAAGGTCTTGATATACGAGTACCGCAGAATTCATTGCGCTTATGTGATCACAACTGAGCCAATTGTTCTTCTCTCTTGCGCTGTGGGATTGTGGGTAATCATCCCCCATGCTCAGTCTCAGTGCGCATGCGTCAATCGTGTAATGTTACTATAGTACTATACTTGTACTTTTTTTTTATTTTGTGGCAAAGCTGTAACTGTTCTTTAGTAACTGTACTGCAACAATAGCCTCAGTAAAGAAAAAAAGTTTAAAAGGCTGTAGCAGTGAAGGAGATAAATCTGTTTAGAGGAGTGATTCCAGCTGTGTGCACGCGCGGGCGCAGTGTGTAAAAGTTGTTCTACACAATAGCCCCCCTGCTTCTGATTCTGCTCTCATCACAATTCTTTTCAAAGATGAAGTGCAGGTTAATTTGTTTTATTTTTACTTTATATTTTGTATTAATTGTTTTTTATATGAATACTTTTGGGCTGTGGAACCAATTATCAAAGTGCTCATAGTTTGTTATGGGGGAAATTCATTTTGATATACAAGCACTCTTCCAGAATGAATTATGCTCGCAATCCAAGGTTCCACTGTAGTTATGTTCCATCCATGAACCCTAAATGTTAATTCAGTGGCTTATGGTTCATTTTAAAGATGAAGTTTTACTGTGTACTGTATGGTAATCTTGTATTTAATTACACTCATGGCCACTTTATGAGGTTTACCTGTACAATCTACTTTTACAAGATTAAGATTTCACAATTTTAAAATTGCAACTGATGCTATTAAAAATTAATGAGTGGGCCAAAACATTAAAACTACCTCTTAGTATAATACACTATAGTAAGACTCCACCCACTATGACCTCAATAACAAACATACAGTAGCACATTTCTAACTGTTCCAACTTAAAAACTGAGAAATTCTAACCTTGTAAAAGTGGAATTTATGGCAGAGCTGCTGTATTGGATTGTACAGGTGTAATAAAGTGGCCAGTAAGTAGCTATATACAATCTCTAAAATCACCATAATGCCTCTTTAAAATGTTTTAAACTGCAGGATTTTAAAGTAGGATGTATAGCTGGGCTGCTTATTAAACGTTTTTCATTTTAGCTGAAAGTGCCTATTAAACTGTCCACTTAGTGTCAGCAGTACAGTTAGTGTAGATTGCAGAACAAAAGCATTTACAAAGCAGTTAAATAGTCAACACTTAATACAGCCTCTAAAATCAGTAACTCTATTTTTTTTTCTTTTCAAAATACAGAATGTTGAACTCTATGATTTAAAGTCAGACTACTGCATTAAACATAGTTTTAGGTAAATACACTTATTTAACTGTCAACTTAGTATCAAAAGTACAGGTGCTGTGAGCTGCATAACCATGAAAAAATAAAAAATGTAGTAACATGGAGAGCAGCACTATAATTCCAGCTGAACTTGAACACTGAATCCTAATTCATATTTTCTTTATGACAGCAGTTTACATTTTAGAGACATTTCCCTTGTGCTGGCTTTCAGCCCATCTAGTTACAGAAATATCTTCTAGAATAACTCTAAAGTGTTCTTCAGTTCTTTTGGGTAGCTGAGGTTCAGTGTGTATATCAGCCCAGTTAGCAAGGCACGGGCTGTCTTCCAGGAAATCTGCTCCTTCGATCACGGTCTTTGCACTGGCTGGGTCAAACAGTGCTGCACTTTTGGTGATAGCAGTCTGCATCACTTCTTTAGGAAACTGCACTTCACCATCCTGGCAAGTAGGTCAGTAGTCAACTTGTCAGTATTGTTTGTTCTTTTTATACAACAGTTAGTTCTGACCATGCAATTTGATTGGAAAAGTGATATTGAGTGCCGATATAGAGTATAACAGCACTGGGACGTTTAACTGTATGTGTCCCTCCGCTTTGTATATAGATTGATTTTTTTAAAATTTTTATTTAATTATGAGAATCACTAATTTCTTTATCACCTGCATCTTCAGCAAGACGAATGGCTTCTTGACAAATGGGTTACCAGACCACCCTACGTTTTTAATGAGCAATAACAATCCTAGTATAGACAAGTCATAAATACTATAGACCAAGTCTATAATGCTTAGAAGCTCACTCTTTCTTGGTGTTTCAAATTTGCACATTTTGTAAGTCCAATTTATTTTGAAATTTAATTAAACTTAGTAATTTAAAGGTTTTTTTTTAAGCTTTTGTCCTAAATTAAGCTTAGCTTAAGCTCAAGTTAGTTTAAAACCAGTTATGGCACACTTGTGACCAAGTAACAACTTAGAATTTAATTTTTTTTTTAAATACTATCCTTTTACTTTTGTAGTGTTACAACTAGTACAACGGGGAGAAAAAGTGTTACCTAGCTACAGTAGCTGTGTGAAAACAATATTTTGCATATATTGAGCTGATATAACTAGAAGCTGTCATGAAAGAAATATTGCAAAACAATTAACTTAACAGGTAACTTAACCGAAGTTAGATGCGAACTCCACTCCTGTTTCTACATTGTCTTGTAGTAGGTGCGGTCTGGCAAGTCTGTGCAATTTAAATGTCGCTTTTAGAGAAAGTACAGTTGAAACTCACTTGCATGTGTTGCGCACACTTAATATTTTCTGTTGTTGAGTGGTGAAGGAATGACTTATTCAAAGTGCTTAATTAGTTAAGGAAGTGTTCTTAAATTTTTGTTTGACTGACTTCTTAAACCAAGTTAACTCACTAAAACATGTATGTTAAAACATTCTTTTATGATAAAAACATTTAATTTATTTTTTTCACTACTACTTTTTTTTTTTTTTTTTACTAAGATCCTGATTCCACAAGGAGGGGAGTGTATTTGGAGAAGCACAGCACAAATGCGATCAAAATGTATGCCACAGAATAAAATTACATAAATTGATCCTGGTCACTTGTCATTGGGACAAATAATTTTGTGAGAACTTAACTGAGAAAAAACTGAGTAGTAAAACCACCCTTCTCCTAAAAATGTTAGGGTTTGCTACTAACAGATATGTTACCCTGAATGAATCTAATAACTTAAACCACTATTTGTTATATTGAGAAAGAACAATATTTGTGATTTTTTTACTTGACATGTACTCACAATTGTGGAATGACTCCATAACTTTTGTTTGGGATTTCGGTTTACGGTTGTAAAAGACACAAAGTAAGAGGTGTCTAAAAGATTTATGGGCTCTTTGCATCTAATGGACGGCAATGTGCAGTTCCTTAAGGCAGTGTTCTCAAACATTTTCTGCCATTCCCCACTTAAGGGGGTGGGCGAATTTTCAAGCCCCACTTGTCAACAAAATGATAACGAAATCGGCCAAGTTTA
>JAOVVA010139815.1:0-10545 GCA_028565275.1 Leiocassis micropogon | reverse complement strand
ATTTTGTGTGACAAACATGCAAAAGAATAAGAAATCAGGAAGGGGGCAAATAGTTTTTCACACCACTGTATATTGGTACTTCGGCACATGAATTTAATCCATTCCAGAGGCGAGTTCTTGAGGCGATATTTTGTATTGCGAATCGCATTTTGCCATAGGAAATGCAGACATCTGTTTTCTGTAAAATATGAAATAAATAGACATTAAATGTCACTTAACCTTTATTTATGATAAATAAAGTATAAGCTGCTTTAAAACTGAGACTGAAAGTGGCTGTTTTCTTCCTGCTATTGTCCCATGGTGCTATGTTGCCACTAAATCTAGCATAAAATGCAAAAACCCCACAAGAATTATGTAATTATGTTTGCTTGGCTTTCCACTGATGCAAACAAGTTTTTCTCAACTCTTGGACGTACACACTTAACAGTTCAGTTCATTTACTCGTATGCAGCAAATTCTTTCTATGCCAAGGCGAATTTCTTGCAACATTTTAGTTCTTAAGGTGAAAATTTCTGAGGCGGCCCGTCATTTGCCCAGTTTTGCCACAGCGGACCACAAGCATGGCACAGGTTTTGTACTGGATGCCCTTTCTGACACACACGTCCCATTTTATCTGGGCTGGGAACAGCACTGCATGCCTGGCAGACAAGACACTGAAACCTAACTGGCCAATACAAAATGGAAAATTAATGTCTAACCATGAATAAAAAGTGAATTTTGCATAACAGGTGACCTTTAAATTCAAGAGAGATAAAAAGATGAGAGTCTAATACTGCTATAATGTAAGTAATAACTGGAATTACCTGATTTTCCTGGACACTTTACATTAAATATAGCCTATGTTTCAATGCATCCATTGCAATGAAAGTGGCTCCTTTTCCCTTTGTTGTTGAACCCCCAAAAATTGCCAAATTGCTATGGTTTAAGAAAAATAAAACATTTAAATGCTGTTATTTGACTTGTGGACTTGTGTGGTAAGGGAGCCAAAACGGATTATTGTTATAAAATTACCCCATTTCATATTCAGTGCTCCTGACAAAATGCAAATAATAGTGATTTGTCTGACCAGATATCGCCATCATCAGTGTCTCCACTTCAGAACATAATAAATGTTCTATATTTTAGGTGGGGCAACTACTTGCTTCATCACACCATCTCATTGATGATTATTCTTCTGTACGAAAAAAATACAACTTTATTCCTTACATGTCTCACCACTACACATTTTATGAATGTATTGCTATATTTAGCTTATGATACATTATAGTGTCCTAATAACCCTTTCCTAATCAAGCTAAGGCAGTAGAATTGTTCTGCGTCTTTATATATTACAGTACAACATGTTTGTGGTTAAATAATTTGTACACTATAATAGATGACGATTTCATTCTTGCTTAATGTTGATTATTATATCTCATCTTAACTCTGATTCACAATTATTTGATCTTATGATGAAAATGATAGTTACAATGTGTTTTTTTTTACTAAAGCCCATGGAACAAACACAAATAATAATCCACACACACACACACACACACACACACACACACACACACACACACACACACACACAAATAATAAAACACACACACTCTCAGAGCACACTCCCATTGGTTATTAATCATTAATAAGTAGCTGTTATGGTTGTTTTTTTCCACTTTATGTAACCATATGGTGTATGATTTGGAGACAGAACCGGATGTTTTAATAGCAGAACTGTGGCTGATGCATCATGTTGACATGATCTTATCAATCTGTTATCAAGGGGAATATTGACACCATGTAATGTTCACTGAGAAACTGTAGCCCGTCAGTGCCACATGTTTTTATTTGAAGTGTCATTAGAAAGCCATTGACTAATCTACATGCCTGATCATTTACAGATAATAGCTGTTATTGTGAAGGTGAAGGGATTACTGGCAATGAAAGTACATTTATACATGCACGAGGGATCCACTGGTGTGTGAAAAAGCTGAGGATTTCACATGTGATGCAGTTTACATTGTGTTGTTATTTACACACTCCAAAGTGTACAATCAGATTCAGTTTAAGCTTCTAGAAATAATAATTAAGGTATGTATTAGTGCAGTCAAGATCAACATTAAACCATTATTAGTAGGGGTGCCCATAAGGGCCCTGTGACACTATTACTTTTCAAAGAGCAACGGTTTCCTCAAATTCCTTCTTTTTTATTTTCAATTCAGGACTGGGAGGCCATATCAACCTAGATCTTGCATGCACCACCACAAAACTTGCATCAGAAAGTTCAACTGAAAGCACAATGGAAGGAAAATATGTAAGGACAAAGGAACACATCATTTTTGGGTTATGAGTATCCTTTTGGTACGTTGGCTCCTAGCTCACCCACCTTAGATCAAATCAGAAAGCAGGTAGAATTTTCTTTTACTTCTTTGGTAAAAATATATATATATATATATATATATATATATTTTTTTTTATGGATTAAAAAAAATATTCACCCCTTTAAAAATGGCCCTGTAACCACTGCAAAACTTACTCCATAGACTAAGAAACACAAAAAAAAAAATTGGAAAAACTTCCATTCTGCACTCAATTTTTGAAATTCACACATAAAAGTTAATGGCCCACATGTTGAATGCATCATCTCTTACAGATAAAAAAAACAAAACAAAACTAAAAGCTCTATCATGTACAGTTCCCTAAAATCACAGATAGTATACAAAGTATCTTTTTGTAACTGTCTGGGGTAGAAACAAGACGTTTTCAGCATTTGCACAGGAGCTGCAATGTGCCATTGTGGCCCTACTTTGCATTTTCTATTGAAATTGTCTCTAGTTTAAATGTGTTACTACTTTTAAAATCATGGCATTTAAACAGAAAGTCTTGCAACAAGATTAAGTGAAACATTTACTTTTACAATAAGGCTAATATCTACATTCAATACAGTTAAGTGTAATTTCATAGTCTAAACTATTTTCTGTTCACATTAGATTATAAAAAAATATTGTTTTATAATTTTGCTTTTACATGAGATGGAGAGGTGTGTGTGTGTGAGACTTTAAAAAGTTGTTAAAGAGTGATGTTTCTAATCTCACTCAGATGGTTCAGACTCAGATCAGCAGCACATGCTGGCTCAAAAAGGCAGAATCAGAGTTGAACATGGAGGGAAAAACCTCCTAGAAATTACTGTAAACATACCACCCTTCATCCATCATTAAGTTAGAAGGAGATTTCTGACCGGACTGTGTGCTACAAGTCTCAGAACTATTGGAATGATTTCAGCTGAACTGCCGGCGTGTCCACTAATGCATTTAAACAATTGGCAGGAATGTCCTTTAACAAAGATCCATTCATTTGTTATTTTACATTTACTACATTTACATTAATGATTCTAAATTAACTCCTACCTTGTCTAAAAAATGATGGTCAGTGTTTTGACAACTTTACTCTTTAGACAAGAGTTTTATTATATTTTTAAAAAGCTTCTAATTTTTGAAACACTTATCTTCCTGCTTCTTTTCCTAGCTCATCTTTTCTGTAAAAAGGGAGAAATTAGCATGAACAGAAATTTCTGTTATACTAACACAAATGCTAATTTGTGTTGTGCAAAGATTAATAGTAATTTCCATCATGTTTACACTAATGCTAATTTTTTTTAAGCTAACACTAATGCCAATTAGTTTTTGCTGCAGTATCCCATGATAGAATATTACAATCTTTTTTCCAAGATGTGCCATTATTTATTTAACAAAAATAAATTCCAAAAAAAAACCATACGGGCAATATTAAGTACCCCCTTACTGCTTCCACAGGATTTAAGAGGGTGAGTTGCAGCCAGGTGCTATTAATCATCAGCCCTTGAGTAATTGATTAATTGTCTACAAAGAACCTGGAAGCATGAGTGAGATATTGAATCATAATCACATCCCCTTTAATTTATGTGCTTTTACCCACCAAACAAACAAACAACCAAAATAGTATAATTAAAAGAGGGAGCACTAACTTTTACACATGACTGTATGTACTGACAACTATTAAAAAAAAAAAAGTATAAATAATCTTAATAAAAACCTTGTCATTGTATGAGAGTGTGGGAAGTGAAATGGTTTAAAATGTGTCAGATTTTGCTTTTTCGAGCTGAGATTAAACATCCCTGGAAGCCGACTGTATTGAATGCAGTCCTTCCACTGTGACGTAGCCCTCCACTGTATCTACTGTAGCCAACAAACTCATTGGATTTGTATATGCCCTGTTGAATGCAATGCTGTCACAAGTTTCTTTTATCTTGACCATTATTTCAAGTGTTTATCAAGAAGTTAAACATTTTAAAATAATTTGTTTTTGAAACCAAGATAACTCGTGTCATATCTTTTCCCACCTTCAAGGTCAACAAATGCACCATATACTTGTTACCCGTCTATAGTAATAATTTTTTATAAAAAGTGTACATATAAAAATATATTATAACACAGATAAAGTTAAAGGAATATATATTTTAACATAAAAATACGACAATACTTATGTTCTACAAATATGTTTTTTTCCTTTCTTGTAATTTATTAAACGTGGTTCTTTGAGTTAAAATGGCTTTATAAATAGTACATTCTGTACGATTGTGTGCAACACTATGGGGAAAAATACATATGGATGTGATGATTAGGTGTCCACAAACTTTTGGCTATGGTCTGTTTATCAAACATGAATACAGCTAAAGAAGAAAAGATATTTTACACAAAGTTACCTTGACCCAGTTTAGATAAACCAGTGTATCTGCTGGCAACAATGACGACTCCACATAAATCTTATAAACATTCAACCTCTCATTCTCGAGATATTGTGCTAATAAAAATCTTGGACACAACAGATGGATATATTGTTGGTCGATGTTTTTTTTTTTTTTTTTTTGTGAAGCTGCTTTGAGACAATGACCATTGTTAAAAGCATTATATAAATAAAATTGAATTGAATTGAATGTTGAAATGTTATAGATAGACAGAAAATGGGCATGAGCATGTACCATCTCTACATGACAAACAGGAAGGAAGCTATTCAAGAAAATAATATTTCTGCTATTTCATCTTGCATTTGACTTACTGAGCGGTCAGTGATAGGTCAGGTCACACACAGACACTAACGACTACAGGGAACTTTAATACAGTAACTTAAAACATAAAGCATAAAGTGGAATGTTTTCAGTGCTTATGGTGACACACAAACTTTTCACTGCTCAAGGTTTAAATTTAGTGGGTTTCTAGGCCATAGAATATCATCAGATTACCAAAGTGATATTTGGAGGGGCAGCTGCTTCATATGTAATATAGTCTTTTCTAAAGATGAATTGTGGTCTTTATATGATAATAATTAAAATGATGATATAACAATAAATGACCTTCCCAATTTGTCCTGCTTTTTATTTCTTCAGTTAATAACTCTTAATAGAATAATGCTACATGCAGTGGCAAAACCCATTAAGAAGAGGAGAGTAGCGGTACAGGGTATGTTTATAGCGATGACTCATGTAGGAGTATCATCGTCCATATCTTGTGTACGTCAGAGACGCCAGCTCAACCAATTCTCCACTATTTAGACCAAAATAGAGAATCTTGTAATAATCATCTCTCTGCAAATGCACTTAGCAAACATACTGATGTGATGGAAGAAATTAGTTTAAATTAGTTTTCTGTGACTAAGATTCTGTTATGGATGATGTGTTGCTGTTGAATAGAAGTTAGCCTCATTGTATGGGACTAATTTAAAATAGTATTTACAGAGACCCATGCTGAATTTCTGCAGGAAATTACAGACTTCCTTTCAAGTGTAATTGTTTGGATAGAGAAAGCAGGACTTAAGGAAGATTTCAGCAGTGAAATTGAGATTATGAGCCATTCAAATGGCTGAGAACTCTGTATTTCAGCATATGCAAACAGTCTTGCAATCATTATGTATTTTTCAGCTAGGGCAATGACACAGGCTGTCCATGACAGATTGACCCACTTTTGTCTTCACTTTGATCACCTAAACCACAATATACACTAGTGTACAGTACCTCTGTATAATGGTACATAAACATGGTGTTGGCGTCCTCTGCTAGGACAATGACACACAGCTATGCATTTCAGCAAAGCCAAATAAGAGACACTAGCTTAATAAAGTCAAGCAATGTGTAATTCATGACACTGCATGCTGAGTAACTTCCTCCTTTTCCACTTGAAGTAAGCTTTTTCATGAGCTTTCAGTTACATTAATGCAGCAGGGAAAGACTTTCATGTCAGTATGGACACTGTCATTTAAAGCTCATATGGATAATGATAATCTCATTGATGGGAGTTTAGTTAATAGGTTAAAGCTAAAAATAATCTGATGCTTTAATGTAATCAGTGATATTATTATTTCAGGTTGAAGCCCACGTACATGTCTGTATGTCTTTCTGTACGCCAGAACTCTCTGTCTACAAAGAAAGCATATTCTGTAAGGTTTGTATGGAATTTGAATGTGTATGAATCAAAAATGGTCAGATAGTCTAAGTTGCATTTCTTTTACCGAAAGCCAAATAAACTCCTTGTTCAGTAATCGGAGAGTGAATCACAGATGAGAAAGCGAAAAAGTAGATTGGATAAAGATGAAGTTTTGCCGTAAAACGACTTCAGCTCATTAAAATTAAGACCACTTAATTACTTCACACGGTTATTTCAGCACTGAAAATATGAACAAATCCTCGTAAAATATTCAGTTTAGCTTTTTTAATTAATATCTATTGGTGCAGGTGTTTGTTAACATTAAGCAAAATAGCTTATTAGTAGCTTATTTTAAAGTAGATTGTTAAATCTGGCAGACAACTTCATAACCCTAATCCTGACTGGACAGACAGACAGAATTTTTTCTCAGACTGGTTTCTGGTCGCCCAATGTATGAAACGTAAAGATATCATTGAAAGAGTGAGTTCTGACCAATGTACAGACAAAACCTTTCTTTAATTTATTTTGCTTATAAACCCCCTTCCATCTCAGTATTGTCAAGCTAAGAAATTTAAGTTTGAACATAGGGATACAGAAAAACCTTGAGGAGTCTATTGTTACATATTGCAGACAAGATGTTCCATAAACAAGTTCCACTTGGTCGAGAATGCTTACTTACTGGAAGCAGAAATTTGGACGATACTACATGGGCTGCCAATATGATTTTACAACTATTATAAGATATTAGTTATGACCATGAATTCCTGAAAGTCTCTTAAAGGCATCACTCACCCCACAGTACCTGAGTGAACCAATGTTTCATTGTAATGCTCTATTGTTGCTTTAATCAAAAGGAGCGGGTTCTTATCAGAAATGAAAATAATTAGGCACATTTTTTTCCTACAAGTTATATGTTTTCTACAGTTATAGACCTTTCTTCCAGGATATTTGGTAAGGTAGGTGTTACAGGATATGGCCATCCTATATATGACCCAATAATCTTTACTTTCTCTGCCAGCTGTACAAATCCTCTGCTGTTTGATGTGCTGTGTGCTCTCTTGGTCTAATTATTAGCTTAATTGTGACTCATTCAGTGGTTGTAGATGCTCCCACATGGATATCATGAGAGATAATCACACTATCCGGCATCACCCAGGAAGAAGATGGGTTCCCTTTGGAGTTTGGTTCCTTTTAAGGTTTTGTCCTCATGTTGTCACTGAGTTTTTTCTTGCTATTGTTTTCCCCAGCTTACTAATTAGGACACTAAATCTACATCCCTGATTAGCTCTCTGATTAGTGTGTGTTCTTTAGTTCATATCTTGATGCGACTAACTGAATGATGTAGCAGTGACTCATTTCAAGTTGGTGATGTAACGAATGGTTTGTTTTTTATTTTTGTGTATAGGGGTGACTAGGAGAATGTGCGTCTTTGTAAATGAAGAAAAATTAAAATACAATAAAATGAAAGAGTCTGTCTGCTTCCAGCCCTGCTAGAGAGACTGTGAGACAGTTACCTGTAATTACAACCTTCTAGCCATAAAAATCTGCTTACACACCTGAGGTGCCGCTGTCACAAGAGTGTGAGAGAAATTACTCATTTACAGGATTTATTAAGTTTCCCTCTTACTCTTAACACATTTTTTGTTTCCAAGTTTTAATGGAAGGCTCATATTTTCTAAAATCCATGTATAACTCATCACACACTCACACCAGTAGACTTGGCTCAGTATCACTGTCTGAATTTTAAAGGGATTTAAATATATAAGGTTGTTTTATCAGCTGCACAAATTATCTTATAACTTCATTATACTTTATATGTAACTTCATTATCACTTAAATCACAGATGTGGAAAGTAATGTGTAAAAGAATTTGAAATATAATAAAGTGTTATTTCAAGTCATCTGTATCTATATTAATAAAAGAAAGGTTTTGTCTGTACATTGGTGAGAACACCATTTCAAATGATATCTTTACGTTTCATACATTGGAGGACCCAAAACCAGTCTGTATCTGTCTGTATGTCTGTCTGTCCAGTCAGAAATTCCTGTCTAAACAAAATTTTATGACCCTTTTGCAGTATTAGATATCTGCCTGAAGTTTAACCTGCACCATAAGTGAAATCATATCTACTTTAAAATAATCTACTAATGCGCTACTTGCTCAATGTAAACAAACACCTGCACCAATAGATATTAATTAGAAAAGCTATATTGATATTTTTACTGGGATTAGTTCATATTTTCACTTTGGCTGAAATAACAGCGCTGAAGTGGTATAAGTGAATTTTAACGAGCTCTGAGTCGTTTTAAGACAAAACTTCATCTTTATCCGATCTACTTTTTTGATTTCTCATTTGTGATTCACTCTCCGATTACCGAACACGGAGTGTATTTGGCTGACGATGAAAGAAGTACACGTAAACAAGGTGTAAAAAGTGTAAACTAGGCGTAAGACTCTCAACCTTATAATTTTTTTTCTTCATAGTAATAAGCTGACAGAGAGTTCTCACTCACTCAACATCTATACCACTTTATCCTCTATTCAGGGTCGGAGGGCCTGGAGCCTATCCCAGAAGACATAGGGCACAAGGGTGCCAACTCATTGCAGGGCACACACATGCATACTACAGGCAATTTTGGGAAGAACAGTTAGCCTAATCTGCATGTTTTTGGGAGGAAACCCACCACGCATGGGGAGAACATGCAAACTCCATGCACATAGAGATGGGAATTGAACCCAGACCATGGAGGTGCAAGGCGACACCACCGTGCCACCTAGGGATCAGCCTGAAATAATAATATCACTGATTACATTAAAGCTGATCAGATTATTTTTAGCTTTCACTTTTTAAATATTTCTACAAACTCTTTCCCCCACAACAACGGGTACTAACGCTGGTTACATTATAAATGAACATTTCAAGTGTGTAAGAATAATAACCAAATAATTTCCTGCCAGTCTGTCTGACTGCCTTTGCCTCAGTAAAATACACAAAACATTAATATAAATGAATATTTGAATGACAGACGAGTATACCATGTGCTTCACAGTCACTAACGCGTCTCTGCTCTGATCTCGTGCTGTCGTCTGAAACAAACGTCAGGAATCCTGGCACAGACTTCATTCAGTGAAGGCAAGCTAGAGACACACACACCTACACACACACCCTCACACACACATCATTCCCCCCTTGTGGGGCTGCACTGTTTATGAGTCATCACTCCTGAGTTGGGTCTAAATAAAGCAGAAAGTTGATGATGTATTTCACAGCTTGGTGATTCAGGATGTTATGGGTGGTGGGGGTTGTAACACACACAGGCACAAAGACACACAGACACTGTACTCTATCTTACAGCACCAATACAATCAAGATGGTTATGAATAGATATTTGTTTATTTTTTTCCAACCCACATTTCTGGAAAGTTCCACTGCCTCTCTCTTTCTTTCCGACAGGTCGTTGTTTTACTATTTTTTCCCATTTTTTACTGAATCTTTCACAAAGTAAATATTCAAGTGAGTGGAACGTTATGCTTATGCTAGGCTCCGTAAATAAAGTCTATTCGACTCAGCTGAAAGTGACAATAAATGTTTTTAAAAGGTTTGTATGCTAGCTTCCATCAGTGAACAGTTGATACATTGCCTTACTCATGAGAACAAACTTATTACTGTATGCTAAAGAAATTATAATTTTTTTCATTTTTTTGTTTAAATGTGTGGCAGTACAGTGGCTTTGTGGCTAGCACTTTTGCCTTACACCTCCAGGGTCCAGGTTCGAGCCCCACCTCGGGGTCTGAGTGCATGGAGTTTGTATGTTTCCCGGTACTCTGGTTTCCTCCAACAGTTCAAAGTCATGCAGCTTATTTGTGGCTAATTGGCCTTCCCAAATTGCCCATAGTGTGTAAATGAATGTTTGAGAATGCATATGTGTGTGCCCTGCGATGGATTGGCATCCAGGGTGTGCCTCCTAGAGATAGGCTCCAGGCCCCCTGCCACCCTGTATACAGGATAAAGCAGTATAGATGATCAGTGAGTGGTATACAGTGGTGTGAAAAACTATTTGCCCCCTTCCTGATTTCTTATTCTTTTGCATGTTTGTCACACTTAAA
>JAOVVA010139793.1:0-10545 GCA_028565275.1 Leiocassis micropogon | reverse complement strand
GAGTCTGGTTCCTCTCAAGGTTTCTTCTTACTACCATCTCAGGGAGTTTTTCCTTGCCACTGTCGCCCTCGGCTTGCACATCAGGGACTATCTGACCATTTCAATTCATACACATTCAAATTCCATACAAACTTAAATAGTTCTTTTGATTGTGTAAAGCTGCTTTGCGACAATGATAATTGTTAAAAGCGCTATACAAATAAAATTCAATTGAATTGAGATTCCAAGACTTCACAGAGATTCAATTTAATTTGGATCTTGGTTTGGGTTTAGCTGTAGGATGCCAGTATGAAGATGAAAAAATGGTATGTATAACACAAAGCCCCATGATTCATAAACTTACCTAACATACCAAAAATGTTTCCTCTGGATATAAGAATTCATCTATATTCACTTTCAATCAACATCTCGCATTCGATGGAGTGAGGAAATCTCTCTCAGATCTAAAAAAGAGTCAACTTATTGTTGATAAAGAACCAAAAGACACCAATGGCATCAAAATCAATTTAGTATAAGATTTGACTCAATGTCAACCATTGTCTGTGAAAAAAATATGAAATGAAATCTCTTTTATTTCTTTTATTCTGTAGGTATCTATGAATCTATGTACAGTATGTATACTGTATTAAAATTATCCTGGCAGCTAGACATAGCTGGAATGTTAATATGGTGGAATGCAACATCCGGTCATGTCACTGCAAACCCTCTTTAGTCTGTGCTATGCTAAATATGTGTTTGTGTACAAATCCATGAGATTTAAAAGGTGTGGTAAGCTCCTGTGATTATTATTATTATCCTTAAGTAGTGTCACTTGCAAAAATGCTCTCTCCATGTGACATGTTCCTTTGGCAATCTATTATCAAAAATAAGTTTAAGTGTACTAATAGTACCAAAATACTACCACAGTAGATAGATTGATAGTATCATAATCACACTCATTCATTCATTCACACACTGTTGGCAATGTGGAAACACTAGCAGTGTTGGGGGATGTTACTTAAAGTAACTAATTACATTACAAAATTACTGGCTTTAAAAAGTAATCCGTTACATTACAGCGTTACTTTCTGATAAAAGTAACTAGTTCGAGGACGTTTCCATTGCAGAAAATTTTGTGATTCCTCATGCATGTTGTTTTAGTCAAGACCTTTATAACTATTCTACCATCATCACTCAGCGAAGTTTGGCCCATAATCTGTTAACTACTAATACCCCTATCTCACCTACTAATACCCCTATCTCACCTACTAATACCCCTATCTCACCTACGCGGTTTTGGTCATGATTCACCGCGAGTTTTGACGCTGTGATTAGGTTTCCATCTTTCCACGCGTTGGTCCTCACATAGTCAAACCGCATACGTGAGATAGGGGTATAACAGCAGGAATAACAGAGGGGGGCGGGTTATCGGGGGTGGGGCTTGTAAAACGACTTTTACGCGCACACTAAGGGATTGGGAATGACTGCTGTCTGGCTCACAGATTATTGATTTTTTTTTTTTTTTTTTAAAGTAACTAAATAACTGAGTACTTAAATGGCGGACCTAACGCATTAGATTCCTCATTACATCAAAAAAGTAATCCAAGTACTGTAACACGTTATTTAGTAACGCATTACACCCAACACTGAACACCAGTTAGCCTGTTCTGCAAGTCCTTGGACTATGGATGGTACAGTAACTATAGAACATACAAACTCCATATAGACAGTCATGGTCTACAGTACTGAGGACAGAGTAGCTATGTGCCAAAACCCACAATCAAAACTAGTCACAGAAGCATCTTAAGCAGCACTTTTTCTCCTTATTTACTAAAGTTAGTCTGCATTGTCTCTGAACCATGTGGTTTTGTTCGTGGCTAAGACAGGCTACAAAGCTAACTAGCATCTAACACAAGACTGAATCCCATATCCCTCTGATCAAGTGCATCATGTGGGGCAAGGGAATGTACCCCCTACATAGCACACTAACTTTAAATTTAACACAATTTAGAATTCAACCGTGTAAACCTGAAAGTCAGCTGATATGCTAAAGCGGAATAAATTAAAACATCACTCACTCATCTCATCTTCTATACCGCTTTATCCTGTATTGAGGAGCCAATCCTAGCAGGCTTAGGGCACGAGGCGGGGTACACCTGGACAGAGGACAGGGTGCCAATCCATTGCAGGGCACACACACACACATACACGCACTCACACCACACACTCATTCACACAATATGGGAAATTTGTGAACGCCAATTAGCCTAACCTGCATATCTTTGGACTGTGGGAGGAAACTGGAGTACCCGGAGGATGAAATGAAAATGAAAATCTGTCTCCTGGCACCAGAAAAGCTTACCAAAGCACAGCGTACAGACAGAGCAACCCGCCTCTTCTACAACGCAACTTTAAAAACTTTACAATTATATATCACACATGCTCTATACACATAACTTGAAACCTTATTCTACAGGGTGTCTGCATACACACAGGGAAATGAAGACTTTTTAGCAAAATCTTTTTTTCCCCTTCACAAAACCTTCTCTATATGACTGTAGAAATAAAACAACTTAAACTCAGACTTAAATTAAATGTAGGGCCTAAATGTGATAATATATCTTCAGAATGTCATGAGTAGAAAATCAAAAACAAGGTATGTTTTATCTTTTTATTTACTTGCTAATAACATTTTAGCTCGGCAACTTGATGAATAAGTAATAGAGGTCATAGCCAGCTTTTCAGTGGTTGAGCCAGCTGTAAAAGGGTTAAAGCCTGAACCATTTTTTTTTAAAGTCACGCCTGCTCTTTTTGTCATGCCATAATATCCACAGGATCAAAAAGCTCTCTTTTTTTAGATGATGTAAACCTTGAGTGCATCTCTCTCTTTCTTTCTCTCTCTCACTCAGTGTGTGAGTTACAAAAATGGCAAAGATTGAGATTTTAAAATCCCAGGATCTGTTCAGGTGTCCGTTGTGTCTGAATCTCCTAAACAATCCAGTGACTCTTCCCTGTGGCCGCAGTTTCTGTAAGGTGTGTATTTATGGCTTCTGGGATCAGGAGGATGTGAAGGGTGTCTACAGCTGCCCCCAGTGTAGAGAGACTTTCACTCCAAGGCCTGTTTTACGAAGGAACAACATGCTGAATAAAAAGGTGAAGGAACTAAAAGAGACTGAACCTCAAGCTGCTTCTCCTGCTCACTGTTACACTGGACCTGTATATGTAGAGTGTGATTTCTGCACCAGGAGAAAATATAAGACTGTTAATTTCTGTCTGGTGTGTCTGGCCTCCTATTGTGAAGATCATCTTAAACCTCACTATCAGTCTCCTGCCTTTAAGAAGCACAAGTCAGTGGAAGCCTGTGCAGAGCGCCAAGAGAAGATCTGCTCTCAGCATGACAAACCAATCAAGATTTGTTCTTGTACTGACCAAAATTTTATTTGTTGTTTGTGCAAAATGTATGAACATAAATGCTATGATACAGATACCAATGGAGAAAGACCTGAAAAACAGGTAAGAGCTTAATGTTATTTTTTCATTGACGTGAAATATTTGTAATAATATATTAAAAAATAATATATAAATAATTTGTAATCTAACTTCTATGAATCACTGATAATTAATAAGCCACTGTTGTGTCTAGGTGAGAGATGTTCTTGCTCAATAGAACATCAGTGGCTCAAGTTTAAGTTAAACACAGTTGTAAGGGCTCTTGATTTAATTTTGCCTTATATTGTACAGGTGAAACTCGAAAAAAATAAGAATATTGTGCAAATGTTAATTTATTTCAGTAATGCAACTTAAAAAGTGAAACTAATATTTGAGATAGACTCATTACATGCAAAGCAAGATAGTTCAAACCGTGATTTGTCATAATTGAGATGATTATGGCTTAAATCCCAAATCCACAATCTCAGAAAATTAGAATATTAGATGCAATCAATAAAACAAAGATTGTACATAGAACATATCGGACCTCTGAAAAGTATAAGTATGCATATGTACTCATGATTTTTATTTATTTATATTTTTTTTCAACAACAGAAATAATGTCAGATTTTTTAAATGTTTATTGTAAATTGATGTAAAGCAGAAGGGTTTTTTGATAAAATTCTATTGTATATTAACTAACAGGAAAAAAAACAAAGTGCACAGTAAAGTTCCCTGTTATAGGAAAACTCTGGAAGCCTTAAATGAAATACACTTTGTACTTTCAAATCAAAGCCATACAAGCTTTAAAAGTTTTAGCATGTTAATGTATACACTTTGGCTGTAAAATCTTGAAAGAATTTGTTATGGTCAATATACTATGTGCTAGACAGATAAGATAACAATAGATACAAAACATTCACACAAAACACTTTTAAACTGGCATTAACTAAATGACATAAGAGGTGTTTGTGTGGTTAAATTGACTCTTCGCCTTGGTCTAGCTGGAATATCTCAATATCAACGTTAACCCTAACCCTATCATTATAACATAAAGAATCTAAAGCATGTGACACCCAAGTTTAGGACTGAGTCTGCTGGATTACTCCAATCAAGAAATAAGAACCAAGGATAACTAGGCTTCAGGAATGGTCTTTCTAACAAACACGTTTGTTTATGAAACTTACTTTTTATATTATTTAATTATCTCAGACAATCGACAGTGTGGGTGGATTTATGATATATTTCATGACAGTAGATTTTCCTGAACTAGTTTCCATAGCACATGCATTACTTATCATGCATAAAATGCATAGAATTATGTGGATAGAAGTTGTTTCATATTTATTTTATTTTATTTTAGTAAGCTTGACAGGCAAAAGTTCTAAAAAGTTTTTAGGAAGGCTCTCGTTACCCTTTATGGTTGTACAGTGCATAAATAAATTTATAGTAGAATATTGGAATATTGTGGGGTTTTTTTTATATGGAGTAAAACTTATTTTTTAAAATTCATTACACAAGAAGTAAAATATTTCAAGCCTTTTTTGTCTTAATTAAAAACTACTTCCATGAAGTTCTGCAAGGTCCGCGAGCTTCCTCGAGGACCGTCGCACAGAAAGCTGAATAACAATCCCTGCTGAGGTGGCTACGAGCCCACGGTAGTTGTTTTCTGTATACATTCAGCGAGTGGAATGCCTGATCCTTAAAAATTGATGAATAACTTCCTGTCATGAACTTGCGGAAGAGATCCATCTGTGGGAACAGTACACACAATAATTTATCAACACCACTTGAACATTACAGGAGTCATTGGCACATCCCGCATACAGTACTGACCTCACTTTAAGCCGTTTCTATGTTTACACCGTTAAAGAAGTTTCTGGGTGGCCAGTGTTTGAAATGTGAAGCAGGCAGTCCGATCATATCCTCGGCATACTGACAAAACTTTCTACCCTGATGCTATCAAGCACTAGCAAAATGCTGGAATAAATGCATTAGTGTAGCAGGGGATTATATGGAGAAATAAAGGGAGTTTTTAATCTCATGTGTTCTGTTATTCTGCACACTCAAAAGCCTGCTTTGACATAAACACCCCGCTTATTATTATTATTATTATTATTATTATTATTATTATATTTATTTATTTGCACTGCACATTTCTCTAACAGACTGGCCACTTAAACATTTGCAGGCTTAGAGCATGTGTGGGAGAAATTCTGGGAAATTATGTCTTTACTAGAATCTATATGTACTGTAGGCTTAATTGGGCTGGCCATGAAAAACGTTGAACATTCAGTCATAAATGTATAATCAAAAATAGGTTTGGTCTTTAATGATAATCGTAGACAGAAATCACTGCTTCACTTCTTGATTAAAATAAATATTCTGTATATTGTATTTTAGTTCTTTATTGATAATGACATTTACACAGAATGTAAAGTAAGTTTGCCATTTAAGTAATAATGAGTTTAATTCTACACAACATATCAGAAAACCCAAATGCACTGTGTGGGAAACATTGCTTTGGGGAAACAAAAAATATGTGAGTCGCACATAAGACAAAAATTAACTATCTTTGCGATTTAGTGGTAATGAGCCACATTTGAGACACATTTGAGAAGATTAAGAAAACAGCTAAAATCTCATCCAAGTCTCACAGTCAGCTCATATGAGTATATGTGAGTCACAAATAAGCCACATTTGAGACACCTTTGGGAAGATGCAGAGAATGCCAAACTCCTATTCAAGTCTCAAAGACGGCTTATTTCTGTCTCGAAGAAAAAGAAGAGATTAACATGAGATCTCATCTTTGAGTTTGCTTTGCTATGGGCACCAACAAAGTTAAAGTGTGTGTATAATTCTTAAACATGCATAAAGTTTAATATTGTTTCAATAAAAAAATTCTACAAGTATACATATAATGGTTTTTGTCTCTGCATTGCAGTATATATATATATATATATATATATATATATATATATAGCAAGAAGTTTTATCTAATGTGCGTGCACTGGCTGTAAGGTCACTCTCACAGTTGCAGGGAGAAGCTACCAGGTAGAGTTAATCATCACTAACAGGAAGACGAGAGACCATATGCTTGGGAAATTAAAAGACCTTTCAGGATTTTTAGCACCACTAAATTAATAATTTAAGGGCACTATGTAAAATTTTGACCCTGTGTTAAGGTCAGAAAATCCAAGTTAAATTAAATAAATTATGTTCCAAATTCTTGGTGGTTGGAAATTACAGTACTTGTAGGTAATATGTAAAATACATAATAATAAATGTCACACGTATGAAATGTAACATGTATGGTACAGGAAACTGTTTCAGCTTTGGCAAAGACTTTTTATTATTTAAAATAATAAAATTTGCCCAAACTGCTGTGTCTTTCTGTATTATCCTGTATATAAAATCCTTTTCATATCTTCAATCATTTTCTTGTCAATGGTTTTGTCATAATACACCCATCCATATACTGTATACTGTATCTGCAAAGTACTCCTTTATAACAGAATGCATAAATCACATTTCCAAATTTTAATAGCACAGTTGCAGAATAATTTGGACCCTTTCTTATTTAAATCAACTGAGTTCATGGTCTGGCCTTCCCCTGTGATGTAAGTATTGTTGACGTTAATATAAATTTAAACTGACCAGATATGATTTGTGGCAAAACATATCACCTATCTTTTGTGGTGAAACAACAAAATGAACAACTCTGGAGACTTTAAATAGTATCACAACAAGAGTAGTGGTTTATTTAAACAGCGCTGGACATCAACGTTACACACACCTTCAAGAGAGAGGAAACACCCCACCCCCCTCTCCCCACAGTGCCTTATATATTCTGATGGTGCAGGTCTTCGTGACATCTCATAAAAGCAGGTGAGTTACATCTTTTGGCGTTGGGTTTTCTGTCAATGTACATAGATCAGGGCCGATACTCCCTTTACATCTTCCTCTTTCTTGCACATACAGTATACAGATTCCTATCTCTGCAATTCTAACTGACCTACAATTATGCAGACTATTAATAAGACACATAGTCGATAAAAACTACACTTTATTAAAAAGGAAAAAAAACGCTTGATGGATGTCAGAGAAAAAAGTATGCTTAATTTATCAATCTTTAAAAATTCGGGGTCAGAAAACTCGGGATGGGAACCAAAAGGTTTCTACAGCATTGAACATCCCAAAGAACATAAAAGTTTTCATCACTCCTAAAAGGTGTGTGAAGCTTTTATACAGTTGGGAGTGTCATCCTTGGGCCTGGCAAAATTTACCCTGTGTTGTTCTCAGGTCCTGAATGTAGTGAATTACATTTTTACTTTTAATTTTGAGTAATAGGATGTCAAAAGTAGAGGAAAATGGTATCCATTTGTTTCTTTCCATGCTGTTTTTTATATTAGATTAGATTTTTTAAAAAACAAACTGTAAGTTCACATAAGCAAATTAATCACAGAAAGATGTGAGGAGAAGAGAGGAAAAAAAAGACAGGACCAGGATAGAGACTTAACAAAACAAAGCATGGCTGTTTAAATTGTATTGTTCCTTGTTTAATGTGTTTAGTTATACCCTTATGCATCTGCTTTCCAATTCTGCCTTTTTTGTTCTCCATATATTTATTTAACCATGTGTTTGAGTGATCTCCCAACTTGCTTATTCGGGATGTTTTTTCAATCACATTTCTTCCTCGAAAATAATGAACCACCACTAATCTTCAAGGTTCTTCAAAGTTTTTAACCCAATTCAAGTAGTATTAGCAGTCTCCTTAGTTCTTTTCTTTGTTTGATGCACGACGATAATTTGACCCTTTTGAAACAGAGTACCATTTTCGCCACGACCACAGAGTTTGTCTTCTGACATGGGAAATGAAAAGCTCCTCACTGCATCAGTGAGCGTTAAATAACTTGATACCAGTTAAACCATATTAACCACTGCAGTAATTATCCAGTGGAAGCCTCTTAACTGTTTCCTTAGATAAATGCAGATAGTGATTTTTTTGAAGAAGTTACGTTATCTTTATTGACTTTCAGGACTTGAGTAATAGTCTGATGTTTTAGGTCATATTTATGAAAAAAATCTATGCAGAACTCAATTAATAAAAATCTGTAAATCACAGAGAAGAGCATTTACAAAAACAGAGAACACAGAACTCCCTGTCTCTTTAAAGCCACACCTCTCTCTGTTACTCTACACCATGAACAGAACCAGGAAGCTCTTTTAAAGGAAAATGAAACTCAAATGTGTGTGAAAATGTCAAGTGTGTGTGAGTGTAGGAAAATGGCAGAGGCAAATATTTCAGTAAATCAGGATCAGTTCAGCTGTGCAGTGTGTCTGAACCCTTTGAGGGATCCAGTGACTGCTCCCTGTGGCCACAATTTCGGTAAGGTGGGTACTAATGACTTCGGGAATTGCGAGGATCGAAGGAGAGTCTACAGCTGCCCCAAGCATAGATAGACTTTCACTTCAACACCTGTTTTATGGAGTCCGGCTGAAGTGGTGGAGAAACTGAAGAAGTCTAAACTTGAAGCTGCTTCTCCTGCTCACTGTTACGCTGGACCTGGAGAAGTAGAGTGTGATTCCTGCACCGGGAGAAAACGCAAAGCTGCCAATTCCTGTCTGGTGTGCAAGACCTCCTATTGTGAAGATCATCTTCAACCTCACTATCAGTCTCCTGCATTTAAAAAGCACAAGTTAATAGAACCTTGTGCAAAGCTTCAAGAGAAGATCTGCTCTCAGCATGACAAGAGATCTACTGTCGTACTGACCAAAGCTTCATCTGTTACTTGTGTACGATGGACGACCATAAAGGTCATGATACTGTTTCAACTAAAGCGGAAAGGACTGAAAAACAGGTCAGACCAGATTACATAATTCTATAGATACAGTAATGTAGTTTCTGTTGAGTTAAAATTGGTCTTATAACTGGCATTTACTGTGATTTCTTACAAAAAGGTAAAGCATTGTTGGGAAGGATGTGTTAAACCTCTCAGACCCGTCAACACACTTTACACATCAACACCCAACAACATTATGATTGAATTTACAACAAAACGACAGAGCATAATACTGTGCACAATGTTAAAGCTGCGTGATGGTGTTAAAGTGTCAATGTTTAAATAATTATTTCATTTGAAACAGTTTTTTCTGTTAATTGGGTTTTCTCACACACCAGATACTTTATAGCTCTGTATAAAGCTAAAGGTTTACATGTAAGAAGTAAGAACTTTAACTGACTCAATATTGCTGAAATATCTTAATGCAGTACGGTTTGATTCTATGTGATCATCACTGCATAACACTATCTCAAACTTGTACCTTGTAAAGGGAAAACAGCTGGAACATCCTTGAAAGCAGTTTCAATATACTGTAGATGAAGCTTCATTTTACAGATATTTATGCTGTTTTTCCTTATTTTTCTGACAGACGAACAAAGTCACTGTGAACTGATACATGTGGGATTGAGATGTAAAATGTGCCTTTTATTTTATCGATAAGGTACGATAAATAAGGTACGATCAAATATTTTGGTGTTAGAACAGCTGTTTAAACACAGTCTGAGGGGGTCATGCGCTGTTTTTCGTTAAGCATTCATGCTTATGTTTTTATTCATTAACTGAGTGCACAGGGACACCAAAACACTGTTTTTACCACACTCTAGTTCTGGTTACCCAATTTTTCATTATGAATATTTATCCTGAATTAAATTTCAGTGTCAGTGTCCACCTCAGCCAGGATGCCCCTTATATATTTTTTTTACTTCTAAAGGCAATATGTTTGTTTTTAACTCGAACATTTTATCCAAGTCTATTTTATTTGGTCTCAGAATAAACTAAAGCAGGAGCAGATGAAATCCCAACAGAGGATCCAGGAGAAGCAGAATAAGGTGCAGGAGCTGAAAAAGACTGTGGACACTATTAAGGTGAGGACAGAATGGAGAGAGACTCCTAAACACACATGACCAATCAGAAACATATCGTACATACACAAACACAATATATGAACAATATAGAGGGATTGATTAATGGATTGCGTGTGTGTGTTGACAGAGGCGTTCACAGAGAGCAGTAGATGAGAGTGAGAGGATCTTTACTGAGCTGATCAGCCTTATGGAGAAAAAGCGCTCGGAGG
>JAOVVA010139732.1:0-10546 GCA_028565275.1 Leiocassis micropogon | reverse complement strand
TCAAGGTCCATGGTGCTGAAGAAGGGGAAGGTGATTGACAAGTTCCGTTTTTTGATCTCAGGAATTGTCATCCCAACAATTACAGAGCAACCCATCAAGAGCTTGGGGAAACTGTTCAACTCCAGCCTGAAGGACTCAGCAGCCATCCAGAAGGCCAGTTTAGAGCTCGGCACCTGGCTCACCAAGGTAGATAAATCGGGCTTGCCTGGTAGGTTCAAAGCCTGGATCTACCAGCATTCAATACTACCACGTATTCTGTGGCCCCTGCTGATTTATGCAGTCCCAATGACACCAGTTGAGACCCTAGAGAGGAGGATCAGTCGCTTTCTTTGAAAGTGGCTGGGCCTTTCTCGCAGCCTCACCAGCGCTGCCCTGTATGGAATAAGTAACATTCTGCAGCTGCCTATCAGTGGCCTCAAAGAAGAGTTTATAGTGGCACGCACCAGGGAAGCCCTACAGTACAGGGACTCAAAGGACTGCAAGGTGTCAGCAGCTGGTATTGAGGTGAGGACAGGAAGGAAGTGGAGGGCTGGGGAAGTAGTGGAGCTGGCAGAGTCACGCCTAAGACAGAAGGCACTGCTGGGCACTGTGGCAACAGGTAGAGCAGGGTTGGGCTACTTCCCAAAAACCCTCATCAGCCAGACCCGAGGAAAGGAAAGACACCACCTGATCCAGGAAGAAGTTAGAGCGGGTGTGGAGGAAGAGCGAGTGAGTAGGGCAGTGGGACTACGGCAACAGGGAGCGTGGACGAGGTGGGAGAGTGTACTACAGCGAAGGATTACCTGGGCATACATCTTGCAGCCAGACTTCCAGCGAGTCCGAGTCCGCTTCCTCTACGATGCCCTACCAAGCCCAGCGAACCTCCATGTGTGGGGGAAAAGTGAGACACCCTCCTGCCCTCTGTGCTCCGGCAGAGGCTCTTTGGAACACCTCCTCAGTGGCTGCGTGAAGGCTCTGGCGGAGGGTCACTATCGGTGGCGCCATGACCAGGTGCTCAAGGCAATCCCTGAGTGTTTAGCCTCAGCCATCACCTCCAGCAAAAACAAACATGCTGCGATGAAGGCAATCTCCTTTGTTAAAGCTGTAAAACCCAGGGCACACCAACAGATGGCAACAGGCCTATTCCACACAGCATCTGACTGGCAGCTGCAGGTGGATCTCGGGAAACAGCTGAAGTTCCCCCAGCACATTGCAACAACAACCCTTTGGCCAGATATGATCATGACCTCTCAGTCTCAGGCCTGATCACCCCCAGCTGGGTCGACTGGGTGAGGGTGTATGATGTTGCGAGACCCGAAACACTCGATGACCTCAGAAAACATCACTGATGATGCGTCCCAGTGCATCCAGGAGATGTTTCTTAAATAGGACTGAAGTTTCCTACAGTCTACCTAAATCTCCAATAACGAACTGGACTCAATTTTAACTTAAACACATCTCCTGTTATACTGAACTTCCAGTCTTACCCAGTATGTTGCAGATCAATCCCTGCTATCTGTTTCACCCAAATGAGGATGGGTTCCCTGTTGAGTCTGGTTCCTCTCAAGATTTTTACCTATTACCATCTCAGGGAGTTTTTCCTTGCCATTGTCACCGTCGTCCTCGGCTTGTTCATTAGAGACAATCTTATAATTTTGATTCATGCACGTTCACATCTCATACAAACTTAAATAATGCTTTCGATTGTGTAAAACTGCTTTGCAACAATGTCAATTGTTTAAAGCACTATACAAATAAAATAAAATTTAATTGAATTAATTATTTTAATGTATTTATTTTTTGGGGGCTGTGGAACAAATAATTTGAGTTTCCATTATTTCTTATGGGGAAAGTCACTTTGATTTTCAATTGTTTTGATATACGAGCACGCTTCCGGAATGAGTTATACTCGTAATCCAAGGTTCCACTGTATATAAGTTATCAGCAGTGTTGGGTGACGTTACTTTCTTAAGTAAATAATTACACTACAAAATTACTGTGTTTAAAAAGTAATCAGTTACATTACAGCGTTACTTTCTGATAAAAGTAACTGGTTTGAGTACTTTTCCATTGCAGAAAATGAAAACTTCTTTGTGATTCCTCATGCATGTTGTTTAGTTGTTTTAGTTGTTTATAATTATTCTACCATCATTACTTAGCAAAGTTTGGCCCATAATCTGTTAACTACTAATACCCCAATCCCACCTACGCAGTTTCGCGCAGTAGCCGTAAGTACGGTTCATCATGATTCACTGCGAGTTTTGGTGTTGTGATTAGGTTTCTATCTTTCAGCACGTCGTCCTCGCATAGTCAAACCGTGTGGGTGAGATAGGGGTATAACAGCAGAAATAACAAAGAGGGGCAGGTTATCAGGGATGGGCTTGTAGGACGACTTTCACACAAACACACTAAGGGATTGGGAATGAATGCTGTCTGGCTCACGGATTACATAAATTGTCTAAATAACGGATTACATTTTTGAAAAAGTAAATAAATAACTGAGTACATAAATGGTGGTTAGATTACTCTTTACATCAAAAAAGGAATCCAAGTTACACCCAACACTGGCTATCAGAAGATTTTTCAATTAACAGTGATATATAAATAAATTTAAAAAATTGCATTTTTCTAATTAATTTGATTTAATTGACAATAATAACACTTTTAATTTACAAAAATGAAATGAAACAAGTTTGGCAGAAAAGGAAAGAAGATGCTTCTAAGTGGTATTTGGATCCTAAGTGGAGTATTATTTTGCTATGTTCTTGTACAGCACACCGTAAGCAGGGATAGGGAAGGACGACTGCAGTCTATGCTATCGTAATGATGTGAAAAAAAGGGCTACTTTAATCTTGGAGGTTATTTTATTTGTGGCTTTGTTCCCTACACTGACTTACTTCTATTTTATCTTTACCAGGAAGTTAATAACTTAGCTTGCTTCAGCAGTCGCTCATTGACAAAGCTGGTGACCAGCATTGTGGCATGCTTCTTAATTTTTTGGCTCCCATTACAAATCTTCTGAATCTGGACACAATATTACTGCAACTCTGGTTTTCATTAACAGTTGTGTGAACCTGTTCCTGTATGCCTTCTCTGTTCGACAGGAAAGGGATGGAACAGAAAATACTTAGTTCCTCCATGATGTTGTTTCTTGCTGAAAGCCAGTGACTTGTTGGAGATTATACAAATAATTACTTGTTATTCTGCTTATTATTATTGCAAAACATTGGTAATATAATTTTTGAAATTTTAATAGAATATTAAAGTAGCATCCTTTTTTTTTTTTTTTTTTAGCTAATTTTGTCACAGTAACGTTTGACATTGTGACATTGTAATCAATGTGTTTATCTGCACAACTAACCACAGGACACGCTTTATGTATTCAGTCAGCTCTATAATGAACACCTTCTCTTTTCCATTGCAATAATAAACATGAAACTATAATTTCCTGTGTTTGCATAAATATCTAAGCATTTTTTTAAATAAATGCAGGTAAACAGAAATTATTGTTTTTTTCCCCCAATTTTCCAGATTGTCTAACAGATTCTCTGTATTGTAACCATACAAGAGTTGATTATTTCTACTCCATCCTTCAGATATAATTTTATCAGGGTTTTATTTTAATATTATCAGTTATTTTCAAAGGAGAAATTATTTTACATTACCTCAAGAATATGTGTAAGCAGTGTTGCAATGTAATGAACTACAAATACTTTGTTACGGTGCTTAAGTAGAACTTACTTCATTATCTATAATTTTTGCGACTTTTACTCCACTACATTTCCTAAATAAAATCTGTACTTTTACCCTCAAGTGGGCTAGATGCATTACAGCCTCCACTTTTCCCTGGGGAACTAGCAGGTCTTGTAGTCCTCCCCTCCATTTAGTGTGGTAGTAAAGGAGCCCATCCTTTATGAAAAAGTATGATGCCGGGTACGGCTGTCGAATTCCTCTATTTCTCGCACCTGATTCCATCAATGCTTCAAGAGAGCATCTGCTCCCTGGATCTGGGCAGAAAATGGAGATGAGAGGGAAAGTTTGCCTCATGTTCATCCTCTGCATCTGTACCATCATCTGTGGTCGGGGAGAGCCATGCCGGTTGTGGAGAGGTCTGCCAGTGTTGTCTGTGCATGGCCTTTCTTTTTTTCTTAATGCCCCTCCTCCTTGGCAGCAGCCAGAGCCAGTCTCTTCCTAGAAGGAGAGGCACCAACATATCAGGTCAAATATTAGGTAACACCTGTTAGAATATAGAAAAAAAGACATCCAAAGAATGAGCAAGGTTGATAACTAATCACAAATACACTGAAAATCATAACAAAAAGAAATGCAAGGCACATGTGCTTTTAAAGCTGAGGTGTTACTTAGCTAATCAGGTACAGGTGTGCAGTGGAGAAAAGTTCAGGACGCCCAGAGAAACTCAAGCTTGGAGTTATGACCTCTAAGTGCTGGGTTGATCTGGCTGGCTTGTGACATGTTCAGAGGCCAAAAACCCAAATGAATTTTAATCTCCCCGTTCTCATTCAAGTCCCATGATCACATATCGCATATGTATCCAATCTAGGACCACATACAAAAGTGACTAAGATCCTATCTGCAAAACATAAAATTTTTGCATTCAAATAGGCATAAAATATCAAATCACAGGGTCACATTAGGGTAAAATATTGCAATTCAGGTTGGTAATGTAATTTGACCATAGCCTATAACTTACTGCCATTTTAGCCTTAATCCTGTAGATTTCAGGTAGATTTTGAAACTAATTTAACTAATATAAATATTAAGTATTTGATTATGTCAAAACCTATGCATTCAGAACAGTAAAATATACAGCTTCTCATTGACAGAACTTCTTTGACATCATAAATGCTATTTTTAGCGATGTTTGAAACCACGAAAACTAAACTTCTGCTTCCTTTATTAGGTAAGTTTACTCCCAGCCACAATGCTGCATCTAACAATGCCGCAATTCAACTCATCAAACAGCTCGCTCAACGCTCCTGTCTCATCTGAAAACCTGATTGCCAGTAGTGTGCTGGCAATTTGCTTCATACTGGGAGTCCCTGGTAATATTGTTGTAGTGGTACGTCTTGCTGGATGGCTGAAAGGAGGTAGTTTTACCCCAAGACTGATGCTAAGCCTGGCCATATCCGATCTGCTCACTCTGCTTTCTCTGCCAGTTTGGATTTGGTCTCTTCTGCATGGCTGGGTCTTTGGCTTGTTCCTTTGTAAGTTTCTCTCCTATTTGGTGTACTTAAGCCTGTACTGTAGCATACTGTGTGTAATATTGATGAGTGTCCAGCGATACATGCAAGTGCTGTATCCTGAGAAATGGAAGAAGCTTGGCAGAAAAGGAAAGAAGATCCTTCTGAGTGGGATGTGGATCCTAAGTGGAATATTATCATCCTATGCTCTTGTACAGCGTACTTTGGCCTTGGACAGGGAAGGGAGGCTTCAGTGCAAGAGATGCTATTGGAATAACATTGAAAAAGTGGCTACTTTAATTTGGGAGATTGTAATATTTGTGGTTTCATTCTCTATAATAGCATATTTCTACTTTCACCTTTATCGGGGAGTTCATAACACAACTTTGTTTAGGAGCAACCTAATGACAAAACTTGTGACCAGAATTGTGGCATGTTTCTTTATTTTTTGGATTCCATTTCACATCAACAATGTTGTGCTCATCATTGCTGTGTTACTTGGAAATGATAATCTGTTAAAATCTGCAGAAGCAGGAGATAATATTGCTGCAGCTCTGACTTTCATTAATAGTTGTGTGAATCCCTTCCTTTATGCCTTCTCTGCTCGGGCTCTACGACAGCACACAGCTGGAATAGAAAATACTTCATGAAACCAGGTTTGAGAGAGTTTATGGATTTTTCATGAAAGTCAGTGACTTGGTAAAGCTTATTAATATGGATCTAAACCTACTTATTTATGCAGCCTGACTCTTGTAATCTTTCATCAAGCATTTTGTTTGCAGACAGGACAAAAAATAAAAATAAATGAAGAAATATCATTCTGTGACATGACAATATCTCTCATGATGGAAGCTGTTCATCAGTTGATGTTTCTAAATAATAGGTTCTTGAATGAACAAATACAAAAGCTAGATTTTTGCTAGATTTTTATTTCACAATAACTTTCTGAAATGGATCTATGATGCCATGAATTAAATTTTTTCTATACATGAAAAACACAGACACTGACATTTCTGCCTACTTACAATTGAGAACTTAGTCTACACAGCATCTAACCATCCAGCACCTGGTTGGAATTAATGTGTTTCTGCTGAGAGTCTACTGAAAGTCTGTGCTGACACAGCAGTAGAGGTACATCTCATCAGATGGAAGAAATGAGGTTTGAAGTTTATGGATTTTTAAAGTTTGGGGGTTTGTACAAGTTATTTCTTTTTATATATAAATGAATATGAATAGGACTATGAACCTAAATTAAATTCTGCTTATTACTGCTGCCTGTTATCAATTAACTTTTATTTGTATTTTATTTTATTTGAATAGGTCATTTTGTGACATGACAATACAGTAATAATAATGAATACTGTTCAATGAAAAAGGCTGGTTTTTTAACAGTTTTATAGGTTGTAAATAACCTACAAAATTTTGTGTGGTGCAGGTTATTTCTTGCTCAAGTAGGATTTACTAGTTTATTAAACAAACTTTCATAGTCTTCCCAACCTGTACTGTTAATGTTGTGTTCATTTTAGATGAATGACTTTATTCAGCTTTGATATAAAGTGAAATTCTTGAGTTTTTGATGTGTATAGACCATACAGAACTACTACATACAAATACATTTTTACTGTCCTTTTAAAATGTCGCCTTTGTCACTATGGCTTTATTTCTCATAAGGAAGGCATGCATTTTCTGGCATGAAAACCACAGACTGTCACATTTCCTCTTTCTGGTTAGCATTAAAATGGAAGAACACTTTAGAGTAGAATCACCTTCCCACACCTACTTTTTATTCCATTTAGTAATGTATGATGTAAAAGAAAATGTGAATCATTAGACCTAGCCACTTTCTTCCATTGCTCCAACACTTTAAAAACTCCAACTAGATAAATATTGAATGAATTAATATTCTATGATTAGACTATTTTCAGTGGAATTTGTTGAGACAACAGGTAACATTGTGTTCTTGAACACTTTGGAGACACAGACTGAATAAAGTAAAAAAAATCAAGTTGAGCCAGCAGTTTACCTTCCCTGAGATGCAGTCGTGTGATTTTATAAAAACCCACTCCTTCCTCCGCCAGACTGACGCTATCAAACTGCGCTAAAGAGGTGAAGATTACTGTTTTGTAGACTCTTTATACTGGGTAAGTATTTTTTAATAAAATATGCTTGAGTTAGCTTACAGGTATTTTAAACAGTTAGCATTATATAGGTGAGTCTGGTGAGTTTCCGCTTATCATTATACTGAGGCACCCTGACATTACTGAGATAAGCTTAGCTAATGTTAGGCTTTGTTACCACACTGTACAGGAGTTATGGAGCTAACCATTCATAACTATTTTCTTGCCCACTTTTGCCCTGACATCTGCCTAGCATCAGCGTCTTGCTCCACCTCAGCACACATGGCCTTAAACGAAAGTTTAAGAAAAACCCAGAAGTGTTTAACAGTTAAGTAGTAGTGGCGCTTCAGTACTCGGTAAGTTAAGGGATATAATATATCTGTGTTAGTTTAGCTATATTGGTTAACTTATTTGTATGAAAACCGAATTGAGTAGATATTCAGTTAATTTTAAAACATCATTAGAATTCCGGAAACAGTCTTTTACACACTCTGATGGTATATAGCCATATTGACATATTTCATTTTTATCATAACTAGATATTTTGTAAAATTTATTTTTCTTTATCTTTGCAAGACTTCTCTTGTTTTCTGTAACCAGAGCTCTGCTGTGAAGGATGGGTTAGAGGGGTGATGGGTGGTGTTTTGGAGCTACTGGAGGAGCATGAACAAGCTGGTGAAGTTGCTGTGGTGTTGAAGGGGACTGTAGTCCTTGAGGGCCTGTGTGACTATGCAGCAGTTTTAGGAGTGGTGTTTGTTCATGTCTGTGATCTGAACATTGAATTCCAAAATGACTGGACAGACACCTATGAAGCCATCCAAATAATTTTTATTAGACTTACATTATTATTAGAGTTTCTCAGATTTACATGTTGAGAAACTCTTGTTGCCAACTCTTGGACTTTTTTTTGTCTGACACATTGGGGAAAAAGTCTTGAAAAGTCAAATATTTTCTAGTTTTTAAAAATGATTATGCTAGTGTAATGTAAGACAATCAATAAGAGACTAATAAGCATAGCATAACCAGAAGAATACCTATCAATTATGTTTACTGACCTTTAAGCAAAATAGAACCTTTATTCTCCTGTTTTATGCAGATAACTGTTTTAACTTTGACTAGTTTTGTAAGGGTTCACCCCAATCATGACAAGTTTGGAAAGAATCAAGTTTTTTAAACATTTGTGTGTTTTAATTGTTGGGGTACTGTTAGACCAACTTATTTTTTTTTCTTAAAAACAATTTGAACCAACTACATCAATGGGAGTCATTGCTGGTCAACCCTACAGAAATGTAATTAATTAACCCACAACCAAGCTGACTTAACCATTTGATTTACTAGGTAAGTTAACTTAAAATTTTGAACTGGGAGCATGATTATAATGTCAAAATGGATGGATGCAGAAATGCAAAATACAATGCAGGATATTTTGTGAGTATAGCAATCTGAAGTGTAACTGACTGACTAAGCAGGTTTTTTTTTTTGTTTTTTTATTTTTTAAATCTACATTCAAAACAACAAACGGCCAAGACTTCCCCTTGCTTGATTATCTAGATATTTCTAAATGTTGCGTCTGTTTGCTAAATCTTATGAAAACATGGGTGCACCTAGTATGTTGTAGTGGTTAACACTGTGGCTCCCACACCTCCAGGGTCTTTAAAAAAAAAAAAAAAATTTATTCTTGTGTGCATGTGCCCTGAGTTTGCATGTTCTCCCTGTGTTTGGTAGGTTTCCTCCGGGTACTCCAGATTCTTCTCACAGCCCAAGAAATGCAGGTTAGACTAATTCGTATAGCCTGAGTATGTATGGGTGGGTGTGACCTGTGCTTGGGTGCCCTGTAATGGGTTGGCACCCTATCCAGGGTGTACTCAGCGTTGTGTCCTGAGTCCAGGCCACCCCTGACCCTACAGGATTGGCAGTAGAGAGAATGAGTAAGTTGGTGCAACTTGCTGCACAATTGTAACGTTATAACTGATATAACATTTTTGCTTAATAGGCTCTCAAACTATTAATAATAGAGACAGATGCCAGCACTGTTTTCTGAGGCAGAAAAGAAACACACCCAATAAAAAAACTAAACTGACTATTCACATTGCAGCAACTCGGTTAATTTAGACATGTAAACATGGTAAAGAATTTAATATATGAAGAAAGGTAATATAAATTACTTTGACCATATCATGCTTGTTGGTGCCAACCATGGGCTGGTTTGAATATTTTTTAAACTGTTAACCAACTGGGATTTTCATCTGTAGGATTTACAGAGAATGTCCTGAAGAAAAAAAAATATCCAGTGATGTGCAGTTCTCTTGGCTAGTAGGAAGGCAACAGCAACTCAAATAACATCTCTTTATCATCTTTCATCCCAAAGAGCATCTCTGAAGATGTCAAGCCTTGAAGCAGATAGGCTACAGCAGCGTAAGGCCACACCTGGTGCCACTCCTGTCAGTCTTTTAACAGGAAGTAGTTATTGCAAGAAGAGAATATTGCCTGCACGGAGATATCTTATTCATATGAGTTTTGGTAGAAAAGGATTATCATGTTACGTTGTCCAGGATGGCTGAAAGTTTGGTTGGCCCCTTGGTATTGTCTCCCTTAAAGGGTATCACATTCAATATTACATGGTTTTTAAAAAAAAGTTTAATAAGTTTTGAATAATTTACCATACCTAAAAATTGTGTGGTGCAGGTTAATTTTTGCTCGACTTTTCTCAGTCTGTACTGTTAATGCTGTGTTTATTTTAGATGACTGATTCTGTTTAGCTTTTTTAGATGGTGTTTTTTTTTTTTTTAGTTTTTTGATGCTTGAAGAGCATCCACAACTATCAAATACAAATTAATTTTACTTTTTTTACTCCATTTTTAACTGTGACATTTGTCATTATGACCTTAGGAAATGTGTTGCTCATAAGGCAGACACGCATTTTCAGTTATGACAACCACAGAATGTTACCCTTTAAGCACAGTATTAGCAGCCCACACCTACCAATGTTTTTTTTTTTTTTATCTCCATTGAAAACCACAAACAGCAGACATCCCCTTACTTGATTATCTAGAGCATTCACACACCTGCATCACAACATTTGACCATACAGCACCTGAACTCAACTGAAACAAACAGCTCATTCACTTTAGCCTTTACTGCAGCTTACTGTGTGTGATGTTGATAAGTGCCGAGCGATACATGCAAGTGCTGTATCCTGAGAAATGGAACAAACTTGGCAGAAAAGGACAGACGATCCTCCTCAGTGGG
>JAOVVA010139700.1:0-10547 GCA_028565275.1 Leiocassis micropogon | reverse complement strand
GCCACAAACAGGAAGTTAATATCACCAACCATTCCCATTTTATTAAGGTGTATCCATATAAATGGCCCACCCTGTAGATTGATATAACATGTTTAGAAAGAGAAACCGCCCTGGCTGGTGTTCACTAGCTCGGGATGAGTTTATATGATATAATGAAGAGTGTTGAGTGAGACGTCTCAGAGGGTCGTTTATGTTATAAAATAAGAACAGAGAATAAAACTGAGTTTGGGAAGACACAAGCACGGGTAAAGATGTTCCATTTAATTTCTCTCAAACAATTAAATCAAACACAAATCAATATCGTAGTCAGTAATCCAGGCACGGGTCGAGGGATCAGCAAAACATGGCATCAGAGACAATCGAGAAACACATAACATCAAAGCGCTTAGTAACGCCTTCCAGGACACCTGCAAGAGTGTAGACCTCACAACTACTCACTGTTTGGGAGTTCCCTTTATACCTCTGTGTTCTTTGGGCTCACAGGTGTGTGTGTGTGTGTGTGTGTGTGTGTGTGTGTGTGTGATTTAGAACTCAGGCGATGCGGAGCGTCCATGCTGGGAGTCGTAGTTCGTTACCAGTATGTCGGTGTGTTGTGTTTGTCCACAGTTGCTGCAAATGTCCTGACACTGTGATGACATCAGAGAGAATCCAGAAGATTCAAATTTAAGATTAAAATAAAGCCAAAGCCAAACAATCTACTGTGTTTAATGTCTGAATAATCGCAATATACATTAGTGTGATACTAATAATACTAATATGAAGTATGTTTTTCCTGTTACCATAGAAACTGGAATACATTTGTACTGTGATTCCTTTCATATTGTAATTATGTGGGTGTCTTTACTTTTGTCCTTTAAAGAGATTGAAGTTTTTAAAGGCATTGTATCAGCAGCAGGGAGCGAGACACACACACTACAGGACCAAGCGGCAAATAATCATGTCAGTAAGTGGACTAATCAAAAATCATAATATACAAAACTGTAATATATATTCGTGTGTGTGTGTGTGTGTGTGTGTGTGTGCATAAACTGTTTAACATCCTAAAATATAACATTCTCCTTAATGCCATATGAAAATCTAATAGTGTTAAAATTGAGCTGTAAAGAGTTTACACTGTTTTTATGTGACTTTCTTTAGAATTAATTTGTAATAAAACACAGACTCAGCGCTCTGTTATCAACACGTGTACATTAACACTGTGGTGCTGGTTTTGGAGTGTGTTGTGTGAGTTGTGTTCATGTGGTTGTGTTCATCCCGCTCGTCATGACATTTGTGCTGCTCGTACAACAAAAGCCCAGCGCCCCCTGGTGGTGCCGTCCGGCTCAATGTTTGTCCTGTTACTTACAAGTGAAGTTTGGACTCAGCGACTCATTCAAAAGCTTTCTTTCTGTCATTCTTTCTTTTTACTAAAGATAAGAATACTGAAAAAACACACATGGAATTATGGGTAAAACAAACAAGTGTCCATGTTTTAGACTCTTTAAAACCACCAGTTTCCCTCGGTGACACTGAGAGTGTGAAGCTGTTAAAGCAAATCTGACTTTATGATGGAGAACCTCAAAGATAAAACATTTTGCTTTGTTTACTTTGTTGTTTGTTTGATCTCCTTAATTCTAGATGTGTTATTTCATAGTTTTAATGTCTTCAGTGCTGGACAACAGTTTAGAAAATACTCAAAATAAAGAAATGAAAGAGGTGTGTCCAAACTTGTGACTGGGTATGTAGTTAAAAATAAAACACTTCTACAGCAGCTTCTCTCTCTCTCTGTCTCTCTCTCTCTCTCTCTGTGTCTCTCTCTCTCTCTCTCTGTGTCTCTCTCTCCCCCTTTCTCTCTCTCTCTCTCTCTCTCTCTCTCTCTCTTTCTGTGTGTCTCTCTCCCCCTTTCTCCCTCTCTCTCTCTCTCTCTCTCCTCACTGATATCTGCAGGATGAAGTTTGGGATCGTCTGAGTGAAACGCTGCAGGAATCTGACCTGCTCAAACTCAAATTCCTCCACAACCTCTCAGAGACAGCTGGGGAACCTTCAGTAAACACACACACACACACACACACACACACACACACACACACACAGTGTAACTAGAACTAGAACTAAGATCTGAAATCTACATTTTCAGCATACAAGCAACCGAGCCGAGCCGAACCTAATGACGGCTAAGTTGCGAGTACAGGCGGTATAGCGCATATTATATAGACGATCAAAACTTGTGTCAGTGTTTTTTTTGGCATTTTGTGTAAGATTTAGTGAAGACGTAGCACCATGTGTCCCAAGAATGTTATCCATTTGTTTATTGTTTTGATTGTTTTTACATGAAAAAATATAATTATAGTGTTTGTTAATGTTGGTAATATTTTTGGGCGGCTGGAACAGAATTCTGCATTTACATTATTTCCTATGGGACAACGGTTTTCACAATATGAAATTTCACCTTAAGAACTCAAGTGCAGAATGGATGTCGAGGAAGCCCTGCATTTTTATTTTTATTATTATTATTATTACTATTATCATTATTATTATTTATACAGATGATTATAAAAGAAGCTTTTTAACCCTTTTTTTCTGCAGGAACCTAAAACCGAAGGCTCTCCATCTCCAGAGGTTCCCTCTGCCTCGTCTAACCCCTCGTCCCCGACCGTCTCATCCCTTGTCTCCGCCCTCAGATCCTCAGGTTCCTCCTCGTCAGGTCCTGAACCTCGTCCTGTCACTCCTGGACCTCCGACTTTACAAAAACTCAATGTTGAGCTTCAAGACATGAGAGAGGAGCTGGAGCTGCTGAAGACTCAGCACAAGTACGTGTTTGTGGGTGTGTGTGCGTGTGTGTGTGTATTAATGCGATAAGATATTTCTACCAAAGCAGACTCTAAAACCTAAACATTTGCATACAGCTGCTTTAAAACTCCACAAATGAAGGTGAAAATAAATATTTATTTGTGTCACAGGAAGGAAATTAAACTCCTAATGAACGAGCTGGATGAGGAAAAGAAAATGCGTCTTTCTCTGCAGGTAAACACCTGAGTCACACTCTGTGGGCGTGTCCCAAACCACACGCCGTGTCCACTTTATACACCATCATCAGTCGTCTGTGGGCGTGTCCCAAACCACACTCCCTACCTCACTCTCTCTCTCTCTCGCTTCCCTTTCTCGTGTCTCAGGTCGAGGTCGAGCGTATTAAGAAGCACATGTCCAAATAAAGCATCAAATACGCGTCGTCTGATAAAGACGTTTCCATGACAACCGTGGAGGTGAAACACTCTCAGGGTGAAACGACTCGGTGTTGAGAATGAGACAGGGTGCTTTGGGAAGAACTGTTCTTCATCTCTTGTGTTCCAGGAGTGTGTGGAACCTCAGCTGTAAGAAGTTCCTCCCTCTCTACCTTCGTTCCTGAGGACACTAGTGCTCTACTGACCAGAAATAAACGCGCCCCGTGGTAGTGCACTCACTCTCAGAACTTACTGAATCTGTTTAGTTTATCCATTTTTCTTTTTTCTTCTACAAAACACTACGACTTAAAAAGAAAAAACTGATGTCTTCCCTTACCATATATGGTCGTAGTTTCCTGTTTATGGTAAGCCATTACACCTTGTGGTAATTCCAGAATAAAAATCATTAGAAGATTATTATATTGAAGACATGTTTAGGGAAAATCATATTTTAAAAAAACAAAAAACATCTACTCAGTCAGTTACAGTCAGGAAGCTTCATGACTTCTAGCGCCATCTGCTGGAGACAACATGTACCTGCTTTCAGGAAATATTTAACAGTGAATTGTGTCATTTCTTTGGTGCTTATCTGTACACTTATTCTCTGTGTTTGATAAATAAATAAAGTGTGTGTTACTCTACAGTCATCTACACTCCTCTGAACCTCTTGGAGCACCTTTCTTTGAGAACCCTAGAGTTCTCATCATTTCTGTAGAATTTCCCCTTGCCTGTCCCTAGAACCCTCAGCACAATGCACAGCTTGTTGCTAGACCACTTTTGACATCTCAACAGACTAGAACTCTCAAAATGACTCATTACAGCTCAATAACCCTTATCGTAACCCTAAATTCATTGCTGCATCTATAGAACCCTTGGTATGTTTTTTAGGTTCCTTAGTTTATTACTAGAATGTGTGTTAACCAAAGTAACCCCAAATATTGTACAGCACTAAAGTCCTTACACTTCTGTACAACAGTAAATTTGTCCTACAGTCCTTATAATTAGTCAGTGCCATAATCTTTAAAATGTGTCTTAAACGAAGTCCTGATCTGGAGAAGACCCAAAATCTAGGGAAGTCCTCACCACTTCTCCAGAGCACACATTGCATGTTCAGAACCCTTCGTGTGTCCCGAGAACCCTCAGTATTCCCAGTATGACCTTAGAATCCTCACCTTGGGACTCTTACTGCACCTCTATAAACCACCCCCCCCCCCCCCCCCCCCCCCCCCCCCCCCCCCCCCCCATCTCTAGCCTCCAGGTCTATCTCTAATCTTCATATCTCAAGAACCCAAAGTATAGCCCTGAAATCCTCAACATTTTGACTTGGTATAAAGTCACTAAAACATGGTATTGGTGCTGAGAAGTGTCTCACCTAGGTGAAAAAGTAAATTTTCAAATAGGATCATGTAACACCATTTTTCACTTTTTTACTTAACACTTATTATCTCCTGATCCATGCCATCTTTATTTGTAAATATGCATATGCATTTATATTTTTATCAGATAAAAGAAAAACCATTTGCTAAAAACTATTTTGTGCCCTTTCATGTTTTAGTGTCCATAACTTCTTTGAATTCAAATCTTTCAATGATCTTAATCATCGTTCAGATGAAACTTGGTCAGTTTAAATTTCCCATGAAAAGACCTGAAAAAGTGTATTATTATAAAATGCTAAATTGTTACGGTATCGCAACATGAATTTGACATGGTTACAGACACTACAGATGTTTTGCTTAAAAATCCTTAATTTTACATGGAATGCTTTATTAAAAAATTAAACATAAATGAATGCACATATAAAAGCATCTCTCCAAATCAGCTAAAGTTAGCAAATTTTTTGAAAGAATTTTTAAGTGATATCGATCACTTCCATGTTGTATAAATCAGTATTGTGTTTTGGCCGTCTGCATGCCCTCAGAGTCTTTGGCACGTATCTATTATTTTTATCTTGTCTCTAGAGCCCTTAGGATGTCTCTAGAACGTTCACACTTCACGCTCCTCATTACAGGAGTGCCTCTGTGCTGAGATTCACAAATCTTAAACACGTTTTATTAAAGATCAACATTTATTTTAAAAAAGCTCAGAATTATAATATCTGTACATAATTAATAAATAAAAAATAAATACAAAAGTTACTAAGAAGAGGCTAATGTCAAATCATATATCATATGCATATAAGGAATAATATTTTATAAACAAAAACTTATACAAACAAACAAACAAACAAAACTTTATAAACACATGAACAGCTGTAAAGATGAAAACTTTTAGAATATTTTGATTATTTGTCCCTTTTATATCCACCGGGTCCCTGAGCGTAAAGACTGACTATTTATTTTATATTTATTTACATCCCCAGAGAAAAGTATGAAACTTGTGTATTATTGTTTAGGAAAAGACTGAAGGTCCTGAGCCGTGTCTCGAATCGTGTGCTGTTAGTGAGTAATGGTGTTGTTAGAACCATAGTAAAACCAGAACCCTGGAGAGATGGCGTGTGGAACATCAGACAGTTTTAGCCTAAGAACTTGTAGCCTGGGGGACACACACACAGGAAGGGGCGGAGCCTCAGAGGTGTGAAACACTCAAGCTGGTGCAGAGTGAGAAATGTGTTATATCAGCCAAGACTAATACAGAACCGAAACCAGAAGAGAACCAGACTAGGTGGGGAATGTTACTGGTCCTGTTTCTGATCTTGATTTTATTTCACCTCTATTCCTGTGGCTGTTCTGTTCCTGGTCCGGTTCTTGTGCTGGTTCCTTTCTGGTTTTAGTCCTGTTACAGTTCTGCTTTCTATTCGATCCTGTTCTACCCCTATGGGGCAGTGGTGGCTCAGTGTGTTAAGGCTCTGCGTTACGGATCAGAAGATCTGCGGTTCGAACCCCAGCTCCGCCAGATCGCCACCAGGGGTGCTGTAAAATGGCTGACCCTGCGCTCTGACCCCTGCCTATTAACAAGAAGCTGGGATATGCGAAGAATAAAGAAATTTACTGTGCAGTAATGTATGTGTGATGAATAAAGTATGAACTTGAACTCTAACCTGGTTCCTGTACTGTTTCTGTTCTGGTTCACACCTTGTTCCTGTTTCTGGTCATGATCTAGTCCTGGTACTCTACCTGTCCTGTCCTAGTCCTGTTTCATAATTTATGTTCTGTCCTTTTCTGATTCTCCTACTGTTCTGGTTCCGGTTCTCTGGTTCTCCGGGCTGCTCATTTCTGTTTGGTGTAAACTGGTGAAGCGTGGAGTTACAGAAAGCTACAAGATATTCAGCTCCAGTGTGTGTAGAGTGAGAGTGTATTATGTAATTTAAGACATGACACAGAGACTCAGTGTGTGTGTGTGTGTGTGTGTGTGTGGGTCTGAGTACATAATGATCAGTCATACACTCAGGCTGCGTGTTGGTCGGAGTTCTTCATCTGTTCCTGGATCAGAAGTTTGAGTGGTGACAGGAGATAGGTCTGAACGTGACATCTTTGTTTTCCTCCAGCAGAAGGTCGTAGCGGCACATCGGTCTGAAAGGAGACGCAATCAGAGAGCTGTGATTGGACAAAACAACCACCTGGTGTGAAGAGCATGGGTGTGTGTGTGTGTGTGTGTATGGTTAAGTGTGTGTCTGTACCTCAGGCCGCTCTTGAGAGGAGTAAGGCGGAAGCGGAGGACGCGGAGTTTATAGCGAGGCGTAAACGCGTTCCCCGTCACGTACTTCAGCGTGATCGTCTTCACAGGATAAACATCTCTCTCGAACTGCGCCAGCATCGTGGCCTCTGTGTACTTCTCGAATTTCAGCTTCTTACTGAGAAGACACGGAGACAAACGGGGGAAATTAACACACATACCACATGACATAACAGATTCTTAGCTTTTTAAACTTTTTATCAAAAAGCAATTTAAGCAACAATTTTACAGCTCAAATGATTCTAGAAGCTTCACCAATTATATGAAATCATCTCCCCAAAACGGCTAAAGTTAGTAACTTGAAATTTTTAGGGAAGCGAGATCAGTCACTTCCATGTGTATAACATAAAAAGTAATAAAGTTAGAACCAATGCAGTGTTTTGGCCGTCTACAAATAAACCATAAAAACAATATTTTTTTAGAACGTTGTAGAAAAAAATAAATTTAATAAAAATTTTACTCCACTAAATCTTTTTATTGTTGTCATTATACCAATCTGTGTTTTTGGGTAAGAGTTTATCAGCGTATGAGCACCTTGACTTCGCTCAGATTATAACCACACCCCCTCTGCACCGGTTGCTGCAGGGCACTTGTTCTGGAAATATCACTCCAAAATTCTTGTCTTGTCGCTGTCCTTGTCTCTGGTATCACCAGGTCACTTATCACGGCTGTCAAATCAAATCACTCAGGATACCATGTGTCTAAATGTCTAAACTGCCAGTGGCACAAAAAACCAAACCAGGATCAGGAGGCCCACGCAGACGAGCATAGTCTACCTCATTCCCGGTGTCTTTGTAAATGTGTAGTCTCTCCAATCTGGTCATGTTTATCATGAAGATTCCAACTGACTGAAGTAGGATTGTAAGTAAACACCCTGGAGTACAGCGTGTCTCGTTGGCCCTGGTGTCCTGACCGCCGACTTCTTAGATGGAGATCAGAATGCAACAGCAACCTCAGTTAGCAGAGCTCGGTCACTAACATCTGCTGTCTCTTGGTCAGTTGTCTTCACCTTCACACACAACCTCTTCTGTGGCATCTTCAGTTTCCTGGTACGTTCGCACCTACAAGGATTTTGTTTTTGTGACAGAAGCTTCTAGAGACGTCAACACACCCACACATTAAATAAATAAATAAATAAAATTAACAAGAAATGTAATAAAATGTGGGGTATCAAAAAAATATTTGATATTGCAGCTATTGCACATATTAATATTACACATATTTTTATTGCACAGTCTGGAGAACATTTAACTGTTTATGAGGTCTCCTGGGGGGAGAAACTGTTCTTGAATCGAGTCCTGGTGTTCGGTGCTCTGCAGCACGAACTAGAGAGGAAAAGTTCAAAGAGCAGATGGCTTGAAGGTGAGGGGTCCAACGCGAGTCCCAATTTTCCAAATTTTTTCTCCGGATAGAAACAGCTCTTGCAGGTTGGGCAGAGGAGCACCGATTTATTCTTTCAGAAGTCTGAAACTTTGTAGTGTTCTGATGTCTGATTTTGTAGCTGAGCTGAACCAGACAGTTAGTGATGCGATATGATAAAGTGTATGATGTTCTTTTAGTGATGTGATTGTGTGTGCTTTGTTTTTTTAAATTATGGATTCATTATACCTTTTAGAATGAGTCTTATAAGATCCTCACACATTTTGCCACATGCTTTGGGGTAAAAGGCTTCCGTCTAGACGCTCCATGGCCTTCAGTGTTTCATGGTACAGCAAATGTTAGAAATTAGTTTACACCCCTCTGATGACTAAAACATTTTGGCAGGGCAGTCTACATGCAGCTCTTTGGCTTAAGCAGTCAGAGGAGCCAGAGAAGGTGTGAGCAAAATGCTACAGAAACAGCTGGATTTTATTTTATAATCCTTTAATCTGTGGCAGCTAGATGATGCAGGGTTTTTTTCTAGGTGCACTTAAAATTGTATAAATATGCCATTTGTGTGAGACTCACTGGTCAATCCGAGCCTCAGTTTCCTGTGTGCTGTTCTTTAGCGTGATGGTGATGTAGCCCCATCGCACCTCAGAGTTCCAGCTTACGATCTCCACCTTATATCCGCTTTCTGTAGAACAAACCCAAACACCAGTCAGTGAATGCCCATGTCCGAAAAAAAACATCAGAAACTTCTAGAACAACAAAGACTGACCACAGGAAAGATATATAAAGCAAGGACATCAGGATAAAACTGTAAACATGGGCAAATAATTTATATTGTTTATATTAAACTGACTGCCGTATGGAGTCTCCTGGTTTGTGGTGAAGAACGTGGAGGTCTGTCCGAGCTTCAGCAGAACCTCCTTCCACTGAGTCACATCGTAACCTGAAATCAGAACATAGAGTCATTCCTTTAGAAACTCTGGACAGATGTAAACTACTTTATTACAGCAGATATCATTCACCCAGTAAGCTGCGTTCTGATTGGCTAGCAGCAGTGGGAAAATGATGATGTTATTGATGATGATGATGATGATTATTATTATTATTATTATTATTATATTTCTCCTACCGAATACTGGACAACCAGAGGAGTTAAAGCGCTCGCAGCTTAAACATTTTCCATCCAAGAAGTTTGAGTAATCAGAACACGGATATGCTGTGATTGGAGAAGTCTGAGTAATCGAGTCCAAATACAGGTAGACTGCACGCTGATGATCACATTTAAAATACTTTGAACCTAGAAAGAGACAGACAGAGAAAGAGAGAGTTTATTTTATGTTTTTTAATGCTATTATTCTATTCGTTCTGCTGATTAGTGACTGACCTGAGAAGATGGTCTTTGGACAGCCAGGCTGATCAGATCCTCCATTTGGATAATAATCGATGTGTCCGAGCGCATCTCGATATCCAAGTGCTAATCAACAAAATCCAACATGTTAAAGAAGAATACTAAGCATTGTGAGTATTGTTTAAAATTTTGTAAAAGTTTTTACTCAAAAACTCTGAGTCAGACTCACCGTCCATGTCTGTGTGCAGAGCTTCAACAAACTCAGCATCAGACGGATCCAGGCGCTCTTCAAGAGATTTTCCTCGGAATGATGGACCTGCTGGATCCAGAGCTGACCCCAAACAACATTTTAGTTTAAGCCTTGCAGTTCTCAACAGATTTAGTATACAAGTGTGTCAATACAAAAGTGTTTCAATATTCAAGTATTTCAGTAAAAAGATTTATTTCGGCAGCTCCCGTCAAGGGGTCGCCACAGCGGACCATCCGATCCACACACAACTTTAGCACAGGTTTTACGCTGGATGTCCTTCCTGATGCAACCGGGACCGGCACTGCATGCAGTGGCTGGGTAGTATGGGGTGTGACAACCACTGACAGCAGGGCTCAAACCCGAATCCTAGAGCCTTAGCCACTTGAACCACAACAGACCCTGTTTGAGTGTTTCAGTACTAAAAGGATTTAGTACTAAGGTCTAACTGTGGTGTTTTAGTACTCAATTGAGTGTAACTGCAGTTTTTCAGTACTTGAGTGTAACTGCAGTTTTTTAAATACTCGACTTTTCAGCACTCGGTGGAGTGTGTCTGCGGTGCTTCAGCACTCGATGGAGTGTGTCTGCGGTGCTTCAGCATTCGATGGAGTGTGTCTGCGGTGCTTTAGCATTCGATGGAGTGTGTCTGCGGTGCTTCAGCACTCGATGGAGTGTGTCTGCGGTGCTTCAGCACTCGATGGAGCGTGTC
>JAOVVA010139649.1:0-10548 GCA_028565275.1 Leiocassis micropogon | reverse complement strand
TGTGAGACTGTGCTGCACAGTTTAGTGTTTTACACAGATAACTGGTAAGATTTCCTTGTCTGTGTTAGATTGAGTAAGGAGTATACACACACACACACACACACACACACACCTCCTGTCCTGAATTTTAATACTGTTTTCAGCACACACTCACCGACCTCCTCCTAATAATTAAAGTGTCACAATCTGGTCCTTTACGAAGTCTCTCAAATTTCTGTGTTCACCCAATTATTAGATATTTTTGCTGCTTCCAACAGTAGTAAATGAACTAGTGAATAAATTAACAGGAGTAAATGAACTGTGTGTTTAAACAGGAATCACTTGTGAGAATAAATAATGTGTAAAAATCACATAAACACACAATAAGAACACAGATATTTAATATATATATATTAAATAATTTATTATATAATTTATCTTCTTTCTCCTTTAAAGACCGAACTGAAGAGAGACCAGATTCCTCAGGTGAATATTAAACCTTATTTAAGTGTGTGTATGACAGATATGAAAAAGTATTTATACCCTGAAACTCCACACATTAATGATATGTAATGAATAAAATATAATACATCTGTAAATGAGACAAATATGAAAATATAACAACTGAAGGCGGCGGTTGTGTGTAGTGGTTAGCACTGTCGCCTTGCACCTCCAGGGTCCGGGTTCGATTCTCGGAGTTTGCATGTTCTACCCGTGCTTGGTGAGTTTCCTTCAGGTCCCCCGGTTTCCTCCCACAGTCCAAAGACATGCAGATTAGGCATTTTTAAATTGCCCGTAGTGTGTGTGTGTGTGTGTGTGTGTGTGTGTGTGTGTAAAGTATAACAGACACAGTTCAGTAGTCTTACAAACCTTGTGATATCTCAAAATCTTTGTCGTTCAATTACAATCTTCATAATGACTGTTTTAAATCTATAATAACATTTCTGATGCCATGTCATTGAGAGTGAACTATTTACAGCTATGAACTTCTGTCTCTGCAGATAACGGTGTAAAGAACCTTCATTACTTGTGGATCCTGATCATTTTGCCGGGCCTGGTGTTACTTGGTCTTGGAATGTGGCTTCTGAAGAGGAAAAAATCTGCCTATTTCCAGACTGAAAATACAATTTGAGTTTTAATAAAGACTTAATAAACCCGACTTTTTGTAATCTCTAAATGCACTTTAATGTTTTAATATCTACTGATAATAATATTACTGATCTCCTCAACACTATTAGCTTTGAACATTAAAGTTATTATCCATTCTTTCACATATGGTTCAACATTTAATGAATTAAATCAATCAATTCTTTTCATTTTTTATTAACACTCTCCAAATATTAGTTAGCTGTTAGCAGTAGCTCCTCTTGGCATTTCCTCCTTATCTAAAGCCAACAAGCTGAAGTCAATCATACAGGATTTACCTCTCAGAGGAACTCTCTCTCTCTCTGTCTGAACTCTACACTCCAGTGTTTCCAGTGATCCTGACCCCTTGGCCCTGTGGATAATCTCCTTTAACATAGACTTTAATATATTTAATGAAAAGAGAGGTTGTGGGTTTATTTCATTTCAAGTTTCACCTTACTGTTTGCCCATCCAACACATGTCTGGCTTAGCACCAGAGAAACATCATAAAGTATATTCTTTAACTAAAAATAATAAAGTTAATTTATTTAAGGTAAAGAGGATTGTGTATTTTCTGGGTGTACAGTCCACACAGGTATACAGTACAGGAAAACTAGGCCAATAGATAATGAATGAAGCAGTTCTCAATTAAAATAAATTAATGTTTATTACATAATGCTGAGGACAATAATGACAATAAAAATAGGAGTTCATTCTAAGCATTATATTGACTATCGACTATTGACCAAAACCTAAATGTCAAAGAATTACAGTGAGCAATATATTATTTTCTGCTTACTTTTATAACCTCTTTTTTCACTTCTGAAGAATGTTGTTAGTCTTTCAGCTGCTCCTGTTGAGCGGACCAACTGATCCATACAACAACTTGGCACAGGTGTTATGCCTGGTGTCCTTCCTGTTTACCCCTTCCTTATTATCTACAGTAGGCTTGGGACCGGGACTGCATCTAGTGGTGGGGATTTGAGCACTGGGTGGGACTCAAACCCGAGCCTTTCACATGGCAGGTGAGAAACTACTACAGAGTCACCAACGCCCGACTTCACTTCTGCAGAATCTTGTTCTGTAATCCATTTTTTGGTGAAGTCATATGTCAGCATTCATGTCTATACTTAAAACACAATTTACACCTTGATGTAACACTTATGTAGAGCTAAGTGATAAAAAAAATCACATTTTATTCATACAGTATTATTTATAGTATGTATTATTTTTATTAATAATATTTAAAAAAAACAACTGACTGTTAATTGAGCTTTGAATGTAGCGATTAACAACTCAGACATTCTGAAATGTGATCCAGGTCACACACTGCTTTTTGTTAGTATCAATTAAGTAGTATGTATAGTATTGTTGGTACTTTTTTTAGTAAGTATCAAGGCCATCATTGCCAGTACTCTTCTCACACAAAGTCGTCACCTTCGATGGGTTTTCTCATATTGTTGGTGTAATATAAATAAATATGCCAGGATAAAAGTGGTGAGAAGGAATTCAGGCTCTGGAATTTTTCTTAGTTTAACCTTAGAAGTGTAAAGTGGACAGGGATAATAACACGGCTACGAGGCATTATGGCATTTTTCTTGTGCACCATTCATTATTATTGTGGACGACGTAATATTACTATGACACAATAAGAATCTGTAAACAATGTAATATTTTAATCAATTTAATCAATAAATTCTTACAATTCTATAGGCTAGTAATCTGTAAGTTCCCTTAACCGACATTAACTTCACAGGAAGCAGGAAGCATGCGAGGGAGTTAAGGTGCAGTAAGTAATTAAGGGGCAGTGGTGGCTCAGTTGGTTAAGGCTGTGGGTTACTGATCGGAAGGTCGGGGGTTCGAGCCCCAGCATAGCCATGTTGCCACTGTTGAGCCCTTGAGCAAGGCCCTTAACCCTATCTGCTCCAGGGGCGCTGTATCATGGCTGACCCTGCGCTCTGACCCCAGTTTCCTAATTGGGATATGCGAAGACGACATTTCACTGTGCTGTAAAGTACATGTGACAAACATTTTTAATATTCTTCTCTTCTTCTTCTAAGGAGCACCTGATAGCCAGGGGCATGTTGTTCAGGGGCCTGAACAACAGTCAGGTATACAGATGTGTTATTTTTTTCATTAATGGGAGGTGGTGTGACATCAGTTAAAGGAACAGATGATATGATATAATTTCACAAGCTCAGGAAACAATGGAATCCTTGTGAAGAAATCAGCATTATAGTGCAAACTGATATTACATTGATGCTTTTACTTGCCATTAAAACTGTGTGTTCTGATTCAATGGAGCTCAGGTGTTTTAGCCAGTCATTTATATTTATATTTAAGTCATTTGGCAGATGCCCTTATCCAGAGCAACTTACATTTATCTAATTACACATATGAGCAGGTGAGGGTTAAGGGCCTTGCTCAGGGGCCCAACAGTGGGAAATTAGTACTGCTGGGGTTTGAACCTGGGACCTTTCAGTCAGTAGTCAAAAGCTTGAATGACTGAGTCATGAACCAGGTTTCCTCACTTGTTATGTGTCAACATCATGACTTTAAATAATGATGCTAAAATGAACCTGTTTATCTTGTTTTGTGAAAATGAACAATAAACAGCTTCTGTTTCTCTCTCAAGAGGTCTTGCTGCAAAATAAAGGTCTCATTACTGTCCCTGGTATCTAATTATTAATTATCACCTCAGTGGTTTCTGTGTCAGATTTGGTTCATTTTTATCAGTTCAAGTGTTCTGTAGTGTTGTGTTTCCTGCTCTTTTAAACGAGCTAAATTTATATGTGATCCTGAAAATCGTCTGTTTATTACCATAACATATATTGGATTTACTCCACATAGTGTCACATGGTGTCAGATACAGGTTCATACGGCAGCAAATACTTTTGGCAATATAGGGTATATACTATCATTTGCTGCTAAAATTATTTCCTCGTCATTTCAGCTCCAGTGGGCACCGCAGTCGTCCTGCTGTGTGAATGGAGAGATCTGTCTGTTTAAACACCTTATGTGAATTAGTACACACACACATCTTGTTCTGAATTTCAATAATGTTTTCAGCACACACTCACTGACCTCCTCCAAATAATCAAAGTATCACAATATGGTCCTTCTTAAAGTCTCCTTTGTGATATATATTTATTTACTGTGTGTGTGTGTGTGTGTGTGTGTGTAATACTTGATGTGTTGGAAGCATCAAAAAAAAAGTAAACAAAATAAAATGGGTGGGCATAAGAAATTTGGGTTAAGGCAGTGAATATGTGCACTTTATTACTGACCTCATCAGAACGCCGCTTTCCTCTGAACAACAGGCTCTCACTGAGTGTTACGCCACCACATGGGATTAAATTTATTTTATTTATAAATAAAAGAAATCATTTGTGAGAACAAATAATGTGTAAAAATTACACACACGATCAGAACACAGATATTTAATATAATTTATTTATCTTCTTTTCCCTCTAAAGACCGAACTGAAGAGAGACCAGATAAAAACACTGATTCGTCAGGTGAGTGAATATCAAATTTTATTAAAGTATCACATCAAAAGGAATGAATGTTTCTATAGAGAAATATTTTAAAAGTGATATTGATTTCTTTTTCCTCTAAAGACCAAACTGAAGAGAATCCAGATTCCTCAGGTGAGTGAATATAGTCTATTTCTTTAAGTATGTGTTGTTGTGCAGCTCCAAATAAAAACATCACACAACAGTTATGTGATTACATGAGTGATGATATAAAAAAAATCTAATAAATATTTAAAAAAAATATATGAATATGAAAGATATTAAAAAGTATTTATACCCCGAAACTCCACACATGAATATGTAATAAATAATAATAATAATAATAATAATAATAATATGTAATAAATAAAATCACACATTATGTAAGTTATGCTTATGAAAATATAATCGTGTAAATATGAAAGAATTATGATGAATAACAAGAAATGTCTGAAGACACAATGACATTTTACATGAATAGGCCTATCATGTGACTGTGTTTTTGTAATGAGTATGCATCTTCTATAATATATAACTACAACAGTACCTCGGCATACAAATTTAATCCATTCCAGAAGCGAACTGGTTACTTTCGTAACCACCCATCTGGTGGTTTATATTTTCAGGCATTCAATAATTAGTTTTCAGCTACTAACAAAACTAGAGCAGTACAATTTCTAAGTGGTGCTTGCCGTGGCAAAACATCATGCTAGGAACATGTTAACCATGTTAGCATTAATTTAGCGACATGCTGATATACTGTAGTTAGCATAATGCTAGCAACATGCTAATACTGTTAACCTAATGCTAGCAACCTGCTAATCATGTTAGCATCATGCTAGCAACATGCTAATATACGGTGTTTAGCATAAAAGCTAGCAACATGCTAATCATGTTAGAATCATGCTACCAATGTTGCTAGGGGGTGGGGAGTTAAATGAGCATTCACTTGTGTCTCTACAACAAGGGGATCCACAGTTATGTTCAGTTTCTATGGAAATTATATTTCTTTCAATATATGTTAATATACCCCCATACTGGGGCAATTTTCCGCCCACCCCTTGTTATATCAAGCATCCTTTTTACGAATGAGACGCACAGTTTGATACCTCTTTCATGGGTCTACGACAAACACTATGGTTAGTCATGCACCAAATTCCCCATTATATGTCAATGGGGAAAATTTGGGCACCTCTTGTGCCCCGGGGGTAAAACTTATACCCTCCCGCGGGGTATGTTCTGACACAGCTTGCTAACCTCTTCAAATGTTCAAATTCTATAAAATTCTTGCTCTGCTGCAGAATTGGTCTCATTGTTACGTCTATGGGATTTTTTGGGGCAGTTAAATGCCTGTGCGGGGGCAATTTATACCCCACCTTATTCGCTTTATATGCTTCCTCTGGCCAACATAATTTGTAAACATGGTATAAGTTTTCATTGTTATGCTGATGACACACAGTTATACGTCTCAGCAAAACCAGATGAAATAAACCAGTTTACTAAAGTTGAGCAATGTGTGCAGGACATAAGAGATTGGATGTTAATTAACTCCCTTCTGCTTAATCCTGATAAGAAGCAAGCTTTATGATCACACTGTAATTTTAAATTGCCTTTCTGTTCCATCAAGTGCAACAGTGAAAGACCTCGGTGTGATTATAGATTCTAGTCTTTCATTTGAAGCTCATGTAGATAATATTACCAGGATAGCATTCTTTCACCTCAGAAATATTGCCAAGATAAGAAATATATTGTCTCTAAATGATGCAGAAAAATTAGTTCATGCTTTTATCACATCTAGGTTGGACTATTACTAGTTAATAGTAGCACATTACTGTTTGGTTGTTCAACAAGGTGCATAAGTTATAAAGCTTCAGTTAGTCCAGAATGCAGCAGCGAGAGTCCTCACTAGAATCTTATCCACACTTCATTGGCTCCCTGTGAAATTTCGCCTTGATTTTAAAATACTACTTTTGACGTATAAAGCATTAAATGGTCTTGCGCCGCAGTATCTAAGTGAACTGCTAGTGTCTTACGATCCGCCACGCCTACTTCGATCAAAGGATGCAGGCTGCTTGTCAGTACCACATATGAAAACTACAGCTGGGGGCAGAGCTGCCCAAAGGTATGGAATAGTCTGTATGGAATTAGTGTTTAGGACTCAGACACAGTCTCAGTGTTTTAATCTAGGCTAAAAACCTATTTTAAAACCAATTTTTGTAAATAGATTAGCCTTAGGTAAAGGAGCAGATCTGGGGACTCATGGGCGTAGAGTATTATGGTGAACTGGTATGTTTAGTGTAATGACACATGTCTCACAAGGGGCAAAACAACGCAAAAATGGTTTGCACTATTTGGAACGGGCAGATCCACAGGCTGCTATCACGCGGAGTTCTAAACAGGCAAAGGCTCGACGATTTATAGACATACGGTTGCCAGGCAACGCCTCAATCAGCCTGGATACGCTGCACCTGGCGGCGTGTCTATATTAGGGTCCTGATACCTTGGCACTTCGTGTGATCATTAGGTAGCACCAGTAAGGCATCAGGGCCAAAGACAAAGACCAAGAAAACAAAGAAAACAAGAAAGAAAGATAGAAAATAAAAGACAGACAGATAGACGAGCGCGATGTCGAGAAACAGAGACAAAAAAGAAAAGGAAGTGGCACGCGTCAGTCCAGCTTGCACAGTTTAAGTTAATAGTGCACAGCCCAAAAAACATAACTCTCCCTCATAAATCCACGGTAAGGGCGTAAACCCCGGGAGGATATAAATTTTTCGTTTTAGTTTCCAGAGCCCCATCCGTTCTTGCGTAGAGAGTGTTTTTAGTTTCCTTTTGTTTCCTTTTGAGTTTCCTAATAAAAAATTCCATGCCATCTCTAAATGCGAGGGTCTTCCCATGCGCATCATAAGCACTCTCACAAACTCATGTTTCATTCACCCCCTCAGAAGCCCTTCGTTAGGGCTCTTACACATTAAAACATCTCGTGGTGCAGCTCTCCATACCGCGCCACATAAAATTTAGATGCTGTTTTCCTCACTCTCATTGATCACTCAGGTTTGTTGACGGTGAGGTGATTGGTTGCTTTACATCTCAGGAAGCCCTCATGTTTGTGTTTCCTTCTGGCTCTCCCTTTTAGTTATGCTGTCATAGTTAGCCGTGCTGGAGTCCCTGCTTGCACTCTACAGTAAATATACATTCACATTATACATTGTGTGACAGAACCTAACTGCCATAACATATTCTTATCTGCTCTCTCCTTTACTCTCTCTTCTCCTCTCTCTCCCTCTCTCTCTTTTCCTCTCCCTCTCTCCCTGTTGAACTATACATGTCGCTCCTGAGCTGCCAGTGATCCAGACCCCACTCTGCCTTCTGGACCTGTCTGACTCGTCCTGGTGTCCTGCTTTTGGTTGGAGATCTCGTCGCATGAATGCCCCGTGTGGTCTGTCTGGGATGCGTGTGGTACCTGGGGACGATTCCACTTTTTCACGAAGATTGGCTGATGCAGACAGCTGTTCTCTGAGACTCATGACTGCAGTCGCTCGATAGTTCAGGACTGGAGTTTCCTACAGTCTATTTGATATCAATAATGAACTGGAATCCATATAAACTTAAACACATCTCCTGTTATATTGAAATTTCGGTCTCACACAATATGACAGATCAATCACTGCTATCTGTTATCACCCAAATGAGGATGGGTTCCCTGTTGAGTCTGGTTCCTCTCAAGGTTTTCTTCCTACTGCCATCTTAGGGAGTTTTTCCTTGCCACTGTTGTCATCATCATCTTATCATTTTGATTCATACACATTCACATTCCATAAAAACTTAAATAATTCTTTTGATTGTGTAAAGCTGCTTTGCGACAATGTCAATAGTTATAAGCGCTATACAAATAAAATTTAATTTAAATTTAATTGAATTAGAAAAGTTATAGCACCCCATTCCCAAATAAGCTGTACGATTTGACACCTCTTTTATGGGTCTACGACAAACGTTACAGGACTAGTTACGTGCCCAGAAAAATCCGGTATTTACCAATTATGAGCAAAGTAACGGAAGATCTGGGCAAATGTTTAAACTTTAAAATACATGACCAAGACAACTGTTCTTTATAAAGAAACAAGATTTTATTGAACTAATCTATGATGCATGAAACTACGCTACTTAAACACACACATGCACACATACAAACAAACAGTTCAGAGGGTAAAAGTTAATGGAGTTCGTCTAGTAATAAATACTAGACCTGGGAAAGTCACAAGAGAAAAACCTTGGGTTTAATCATATTCTTGGGTTTAATCATATTCTCATATTCGTTCTTGAAGAGTGGATGATGCCCGCAGACGCGGTGTAGCAACCGCAAGGGCGGAAGGTCAAGCTTTCTGATTACCTTCAGACGCCCATGACAATCTCCTGTAATCTCCTGTCGGACTTTGGGTTTTTAATTTCACAGAACAGGTTTGTCCCACACCCGTTTGTACCAATCAGAGGTGGTTGTGGGCGTGGCCAGGACCACATGGTTCCTCCTTTTAGTGCATATATTAACCTGTGGTTTAGTCTTTCACGTGGGAGGCCATCTCAGTGGAGTTTTTGTAATTTAGGTGTGTATTAACATGAGTCTGGTTCATATGACTGAGATTTCATGCACATCGACGTTCATTAAATACACAACGCTTTCATTTGATACCAAACATCCCATGTCTTGCACGCCCATTCCTACCTTTAGCTATAGCAAGTGTTGTACAGGTTGATTACATTTCTTAAGTTTAAAAACATGTTGAACACAACACAAAGATATCACACATTCTATATGAGCACATACTGTACATATAATTTTATATTTGCCCTACTGGCATACTTTAACTGATTAACATTCTTCGTGTCCCTAAAGCATTGTATGTTTCTTTCCTAAGTTGCCGATGTCATGAACTGTCTCTTCCTCGTTCAACGGCTCCCTTTGAGGTGGCCTGCTATTCCCGACAACTGTGACCATGTGTGCGCGCGTAAAACATCTTTTATTTTGGGTTTGTATGTGTGTGCGTGAAAGTCGTAAAGCAAAATCAAGAGTCATTAGAGAGGTTAAAGATCTATTTTCTCTCTCTCTCTCTCTCTCTCTCTCTCTCTCTCTCTCTCTCTCTCTCTCTGTCAGCTGGCACTGCACTTTGTGTGTGTGCGCGTCATTGGACAGCGTGCTTCTTCCCCCCTCCTTTCACCTTCACACACATCCCTCCTCCTCTCACCTTTACACAAACACACACACACACACACACACACACACACACGCTTAACCGAAACACTGCTCTGTCGCAATTCTTTTCAAAGGTAAAGTGCAGAATAATTAGTTTTTTATTTTTACTTTACAGCAGTGATTCGGTTAGTATGCGCTCACTTGAGTGTCATTTAGATGTTCCTTGTTAATTTTCCCAATAAAACAGTGTTTCCGTTAGTGTGTATGAAACTCAAATTAGAGAGAACGAAAGGTTTCTGTGTAAGACGAGAAGAGGGAGAGAGGAGGATTTTATTTCTTCTTTCCTCTTACTTTAGCTTCACACACAAAAACACACACACACACACACACACACACACACAGTGCATACACGCACAAACACAGTGACACAACGCCTGCGCACACAAACACACACACACAAACAGCGCATGCATGCACAAACACTAACGGAAACACTTATCTGTCGGGATTTATTTAAACTTTTTTTAAAGGTAAAGAGCAGGTTAATTTGTTTCATTTTAACTTTATATTTTGTATTAATTATTTTTATGTATTTCTTTTTTGGGGCTGTGGAACAATTAATTTGAGTTTCCATTATTTCTTATGGGAAAATTTGATTTGCAAGTTGTGGCGTAGGCGGGGTTTCGGCTGGCGACCATCATGCCTTGCGGGAGGGGTCGCTGTGTGTTCACCCTGTTGGGG
>JAOVVA010139638.1:0-10549 GCA_028565275.1 Leiocassis micropogon | reverse complement strand
TTTTTCCCGCATTTCCCTATGTATAGCATGTAGGATCATGGGACATATCCGGTCCTCCGAAGCGTAAAATGAACGCGAATGAAAACACTCTGTGCTTGATCCGCACTCACCGGACGCTACGAACGCCAGAAAAACGCTCGATTTTAACGCCCGTGTGAACAAGGCCTAAGACCGATAGTGCAAGTGTTTCTATTTTGTATTCTTTTTTTAATTGAATGCAACATAATTTGAAATTTGTAACATTTTGTACCCTTTTGTTACAAATTTTATCATCAGAAACAACCTGAATGAAATGTCACCTCTCAGAAATATTCAGATGAATTTCATAGAGCCGTCTGTCTAAAAGATCCAAATGTATACAGTGCCCTCCACAATTATTGGCACTCATTGTAAAGAATTAGCGAAAAAAAAAATCCTTCTTTTGGTGAAGTGGCGCGATCTCTCACTGAAAAAAATTTGACAAATCTGACCTTGTGAACCAAATGTATTACAAGTATTGACTCCCTGGAAATTATAGGGAAATATAATATATCTGAAGCATGTTTCCCCTTTAAAATTTACTTTTGCGAATTGATTCGAGTTTGTAGATTTCATGACTTTCTGATTGACTCTGAAATTTAACTATAATTTCTTAATATAAGAAAACTAACCAAATCGTAAGCATTTATTTTTTGGAAGAGGCTAAACCCTCCGCCAACAAAGTAAGAATTTTACTCTTAAAAATAAGGTAAAATTTGCCTAACTTATTAATCATATCACTGGATTGCTTTAGTATTACATCAACTTATTAAGATATCACTTTTTTACAGCAATGACGCGACTGGATTTTTTTTCTTAGCCCTTTTCACTAATCTTTACAAAGGGTGGAAATATTTGTTGAGGACATTTTATACATAGTGTACATAAATGATTATTTCAATGTGATAAGAGTTAATCGACATATTTCTAGAACAATGGCATTTTGGACAAAAGTGTTAAAGTGACCTGCTTCTAAACCTGCTTTTCTACATCTACTGTATATAAATTCACACATATATTCCTACCTTATATAAATTTCCTACATTTCATTAAATATTCCCTACCAATCTGCTCAATCAGCGGCTCAATCCATAAAATCTACAAACACAGAAACATTTCTGCTGCACACTTGCCAATGTGCTTAATGAAAGGGTCAGCGTTCGATGTAAAGACAAACTTTACTGCTTGTATCGTAGGACTAAAACCTCAAACTTTCTCACATGGATCAATCCGTGTCTAAAACCCCTTCTGCATGTTGATCTGACTGTCTGTAACAACGTAAGATGTAATGGCCAACACAATGGGCAAAATGAAGTAATGCCTGTGTGTAAAGTCAGATACACAGAAACGAGTTCAGTGAACTGGAGGAAATCTCATGGCTGCTGATGAAATCTGAGAGCTTCATCTATAAAAGCTATTTCTACTCCCCTAGCTAGGCTGACATACTCGCTCTGTCCTGCTTCTGTCTCACAAAACTGTATTATCCATTGTATTTGTTTATGAGATGATCAGTTTTTGGCATTTCATAACTAAAGCAGCTGTATCCATAAAACACAGACAGGTTTCTGAGCCCTGTGAGATAAAATAATACGGTGTGGTGCAAAACTTCACAGCAACCTTGGGTCTTTTTTCTTTTTTTGCATTTCTATTTTGTTTTTTGCCACTTTCTCACTGTTGAGAGCACAATTTTTTACAAAGCGTGGACTTTACCCGAGTAGGCAGCCATGCGTTTATTTGTGCTTTCTGATCCTGAAAGACTTTGGCTGCAGTGGGAGCTGTGATACACGCAAAAAAAAATTATAAAAATAAAACTAAAAGCTAAAAGTGCTACCTGGCTAATTAGCTTTGCATATTTATATTTATATTTAATACCAAGACTGGTATAAATTATATAAAATCTCAATCACAGTATCGGGCCACAACAACACGTCCACGGTGCGGATTTGAAGCTTCCTGTTGGGTGGGTTGAGGGGGGCAAATAATTATGATGAACGAATGGGTGTGTATTAGGAAAGCTGCTTTCTTGATGTCAAAATTACATACACCTACACTCTCGCACTACCTCTATTCCACATCTCTTTCTCATACACACACATATAGAGATTGGTTGCCATTTCCTCAAAACTGTGTAATGCAATCAGAATATTATCTTAATTAAGGGCTGGTGTGTGGTTACTAAGAACTTAAAGCTGTTCCAGAGAACTGATGAGCTCATTTCCTTGTTCACTTCCTCGAACCTTAAAGAACGGGCATGGCAGATGCCTCGATGAGGCACTCGGAGCATGTGATAAGTAAGCGGCACACAACATTAGGGTGTGCTATGATGGGAAAATCATCAGGGCATGGTGCGATACACTGACGTGCTGTGTTCCTCTTGTATCACAGATAATTTACCCAAACAAATATCACTTTTATTCAGAAGAGAACAACATGCTGTACTCTTCAATATTAAGTTTAATATTGTGGAGCATTTTCAAAACGTGCTCCTGTTATCACTTGCATTACGACAGCTATACACTCGCCCCTTCTCTAGCTGCATTTGTCTCTCTTAAAGTTAAAACGACAAAACCAATCCAGAGCTGAACTCTATTCTATTGCCTATTTGACAAAAAAAGAAAAAGAAAAACAGCCCCCGCAAACTATAAACCTAAAAATAACAGTCAACATTCATTAATGCAAGATTACAAGAATAGGCAGGATCACGCAAGTTTAATGTGGACGATCTTGACTAACATACTCGAGTGCACCACATTCCACTCACTCTTTTTCAGCTAAGACCCAAAACCATACTGACTCATGCATACTTGCTAAAAATGAAAATAAATAAACCAGAGAGCTCCGTCAGGTGATAACCGGGGACAGACACTTAGGTAGGCACACCTTTCGGCGCCTCCTGTCATTTATGTAGCTATTTTTGGAAAGTGTTTGTCCTGACCTAAACTGGTGTGACATAACCAAAAACCAAGACGTGCCTTCTTAATGCTCTAACATGATTTTCGAAATGTGTTTGTTTAATGTTTGTTTATATATTCATGGATTTATTGTCTTAATTAAACCATCTTTAAATGCTACAAGGGGCGTTCAAGTCAAACCGGGACTTGTGATGACATTTCTTGAGGGTGAGGGCGTAAAAACGATTAACATTTACAGAAAACTTCAAGCAGAGCACGCTGATCAAACCTTTAGCCGGAGTAAAACATTTAAAGGGTGCAAACGTTTTAAAAATGTTGTCGCCAACTTGTGTAAGAGAAGCATCTATCTGTGTTATTGCCACACCCCCTGTACAAACCTCACTCCAAGTCATTCCCACATGTTTGGGACATTAAAGGAGCTCCTGGGAGTCCAGTGTTCCAGACGTCCAATTATGGCTCTGTCAAACTGAGAAAACTTTCTGCCTTGATGGTGTCCAAGCACTAGTGAAACACTGCGATATGTGTATTAGTGTAACAGTGTAGATTATATAGAGACATAAATGGAGTTTTTACTCTCATAACTGTGTTCTGTTATTTTGCACAATCAAATGTCCCGGTTTGACTTGAACACCGCTCAATAAATTTAAAACAAATATGTTGGAAAAACAGGTCTCTTAAGGTGATAACCATGTTAAACTGTCTGCACTCAGACTTTGCCAAGGACTGAGCTCGTAGCAAAGAAAGAGTTAAATATCACTTCAAAGATATGAAATGGGTACAGATTCAAAAATCAGTAATTCTGCCTGCATCCTTAGCAATAATTCACTTTTTTTTTCTTTTTTTTTACCTAGGAGTGTTCGACAGACGAATTATTATTATTACAACCCCAAATTTGCATTTTGTTAGCTCAAGCTAGGAAGAACTGTATAGTCCGAGTTTATGTGTTGATCAATCTCAAACTAATCTGAAGCTTTACAGTGATGTGAAAAAGTATCCTGATTTTTCTTTTGTTCATATTTGTCACACTTAAATGATTGAGATCATCAAACAATTTTTAATGTTACACAATGATAACCCGAGTAAATACAAAATGCAGCTTTTAAATGATGATTTCATTTATTAAAGGAAAAAAAGCTGTTCAAACCTGCCTGGCCCTGCGTGAAAAAGTCATTGGAGAGTAAATGAAACAGTAAAAACTTGGAACAGTGGTGAACCTTCCCAGGAGTGACCGGCCTACCAAAATTACTCCAGGAAGTCGTATACTACCCCAGAACAACTTGCCTTAAGTTAAGGTCAGTGTTCATGATTCAACAATAAGAAAGAGACTGGGAGCAAAAATGTGAAAGCCACTTCTGACCAAAGGCTCATCTCACATTAGCCAAATACTATCTAGATCATTAACAAGACTTTTGGGCAAAAGTTTAACTTTTTGGATGGTTTGCACCCAGTTATAACTGGCGTAAAACTAACCCAGCGTTTCATAAGCAGAACATCGTACCAACAGTGGAAACATGGTGGTGGTGGTGGGGGTGATGTGATGGTCTGGGGTTGTTTGCAACTTCATTTACATTTACATTTTAGGCATTTGGCAGACGCTGTTATCCAGAGCGACTTACATTTTTATCTCATTACACATCCGAGCAGTTGAGGGTTAAGGGCCTTGCTCAAGGGCCCAACAGTGGCAACTTGGTGGTTGTGGGGTTTGAACCTGGGATCTTCCGAACCGTAGTCCAATGCCTTTACCACTGAGCTACCCCTGGACCCCAAATACCTAGGCGAACTTCACGATCCTGGACTACTTGTCATAATTGATGAAACCATGAATTCTGCGCTCTACCAGAAAATCCTTAAGTAGAAAGTCCAGCCATCAGTTTGTGACCTCGAGCTTAAGCAAATTTGAGTTGAATGCAGTTGTTGCCGCCAAGGATGGCACAATCAGTTATTAGGTTCAGGGGCAATAACTTTTTCATGCAGGGCCAGGCAGGTTTGGACAGCTTTTTTCCCTTAATAAATGAAATCATCATTTAAAAACTTCATCTTGAATTTACTAACTGCATTATATAAGAAAGAAATAAACTAGAATCACTGATTTTTTTCCCCCACAATATCACCAGCACTAGTTCATAGGCAGCTCCTTTTGACAAAGTTTTACAAATCATACATTACAAAAGTTAATACATTATACATTAGATATAAAATTATCTCTTTTTTCAATCCGTGTCTGTATAAATACATTTAATTAGCTAACTAGCACTTCAAACATTATTGCAATGCATTAACAATCACTGTACCCAGCGTTTATTAGTTCATTTGTAAGCTCGGGCAAAACGCAGAACTCCACAAACTTGCAAAAAAAAAAAAAAAAAAAACACGAAATATTAAAACCCCATATGCTTCCATCAATACCCTGTCCCTGTCTATCTCATACTCCTCCCTAAAACAATGCATTATATCACACATTAATCAGTAGTAATGTGCAGCCTTTAGATTTCAACACAAAAAAAACGAAAAAAATGAAAAAAGTCTTTCATTTTCTGCCAATCAATCACTTACTTAAATGTAAATAATAGAGATTAAATGAGAGCACAGGAATCTGATAATACCCCAAAAATATAGTTTCCAGCAAGTATGTACCATATAGTTTAAGAAAAGCTGAGATGACGTCATCAGAGAACCTCCTGCTATAACAGCGCTCGTAAGCACCAAACCCAACAAACAATCCCTTCTAAACAGGCAACATTCTTCATGAGTGCAGGATACTCAAATATTCTAATCTCTGAAATAGTTGAAATACCTAGCATAGGTAGGTCATGTTTTAATGAGGGCGAGCTTGACTAACATCCTCCGGTGCATCACATTCCTTTGATTAGTTTCAGCTAAAACCCAAAACTACACTGACTCGTCAATACATCCTCAAAAGGAAAGCAGAGAGTGCAGTGAGACGACGCTCAAAGGCAGGAAACAGGGATGCTCAGACTCGGGGAGGCATGCCTAATGCTGCCCCCTACGCTTTACAAAGCATAATTTATGCAGCTCTGGTTTTTTGTTTTTTTTATACAATCGGTGTGACCATCTCATGTAAAATAAAGTTTAAACCAAAACCCAAGACACACCTACTTTCCTTTGTCCATGTCTTTGTGATAAATGAGATCACTGCACGCTCACTGAACCAGTCTGAGCACTTAAGCAAAAATGCGTTCACCTGTTCCACCTTACAGGCATCTCCTGGCAACGGTTACGTAATCACGCTAAACAGACTTTCACCAAGAAATTTTTACATTGCAGCAATGTAAAAATTAAAACATATTTGCACTTAATATCTGAACATAATATAAAAAAATTATAATAATTCAATTATCTTCTTAATGGCATAGTTTTTCCTCCTGATCAAATACAAAACAAAGAAATAAATAATGGCCTCAAGTAATGTAAAGGAAATAAATATGGAGTCACCTTGTAATTTGCATTTCCTAAACAAATACTGACTTATATACAGACCTTTCCAAGCTGCTGGACCTGGCTAAGAAAACAAGTAGAAAACAAGAAGAAAACACAGTTCCAGCAAAAAGTTTGCCAATTAAAAGAATGCAAAAGCTTACAAAACACCTTCAAGAAGGAAATCCAACATGGAGTACAGCAAAAAGATTACGAAAGAAGAGCAGCATGCAGCGACTCGTTTTTTTGTTTTTTTTTGTAGTCTAAGGGTGTACCTGGTGCCGAAACAACTCACAGAAGAGCATAAACAGAAGCATTTGGATATCTTCAAACAAAGTTTGGACGGATACTTTGAGGAAGGTGAACGTTTCTTACAGAGAATCATTACTGGTGACGAGACACGGATTAATCACTACGAGTCTGGGAGTAAACGCCAGGGTATGGAACGGAAACATCCGCAATCGCCCGACCATGAAAAAGTATAAAAGTCAACCATCAGCTGGAAAATTGATTCTTCTGGGATTCTCCAGTGCCAAAAGTATTGGAACGTTATCAGGCAAAAAGGTTCAACAATCAACAGCGACCGTTACAGTGAGACGCATGTGAGTTGGAGCATAAACTTCTGCCCAAACTGTTGACACTCTCCAAAAACTTTGTTTTGTAGTGTTAACCCATCCTCCCTCACCTGTTAAGTCCCTTAAAAGGAGCCCTACGAGGACGAAAATTGACTTATTCTTTTTTAAAAATAAGTCAAATTGACTTTTTATTTTTTTTACGATTAGATTTTCTCCCTAATTTTATTCGTGTCCAATTCCTCCTAGTCACTAGGGGGCGCCCACATTAAGACTACTACTACCACTCAGTCGGGAGGGCCGAAGACTAGCACGTGTTTTCTCCGAACCACATGACGCCACCCGACCGCATCTTTTTAAAACTGCTCGCTCACACACACGGAGGAAAGCGCTATCCCCTCCTTCCGCTTGCGCGAGCTCACAGACGCCCCTGATTGGCTGTAGAGCCGTGATTAATGTGGGAGCACTAAATACCTCTCATCCCTCCCCTCTGAGAGAGCTCGGCCAATCAGCTCTCTCTAGACCTCCGGCTGCGAGAGGTTACAACATCACCTGGGAATCGAACTCACGATCTCCGGATGATACGGATAGAATTTTTCTATATATTGAAATTTTATTAAGAATGATTTGTATTGAAAATTCTACAGCCAGAGTGCGGATAATAGTTTGCATAGTGTATTACTTTCACTGAAGCGTATCTAGTAATACTAACAACACTTTTATTGGTAACTAGCGCAACGCTGATCTTGAATGGCGTTAATGTCTCAAAACTTCAGACTGAGAAGCAGCATTATTAAATATGTGGGGTGACTCCATCACTTTTTCCTAAATGTTAAATGGAATGTTGATTCCAATGACCACAAATGCCACAAATTTAAATAATTGAATTCAATTAAAAGTACTTCAAGTATGTTTTATATAACTTCACAAAATTGTTTTGGATCATATCTGTGATTTGTTTATTTGCTAAGAATTAAAATAGAAGAAAACCTACATGAACATCCTGAACGTGCAATAATTCATAATCAGATGCAATAATCAGATCAAATGTATTCTCAGGCAACTCCTGTTACAAAAGCCTTTTCAAATTTAAACCACGATTAACGCATTACATGCCAAAGATATCGCCGGTATCAGTGACACCCTGTTCTCTGAACCTTACTCGTCTTGTGCTTGTGTAAATCTCCTTATTGAACAGGGCGTACAGAACACAAACGTACATTCTAGAGTCAGTGTTTTTGTCACCGAGTGTCTCAATCAGCGATGTCAGGGATTTAATTTTGTGCATTAATAGAGTCCAGGACTAAAATGGATGGGACATGCAGATTGTGTGTTTGTGTGCTTTCTTCCTTTGTTCATTTTATTTATTTTTAATTCATAGCTGCCTTTTTTCACAGCTGGAAAGACTTTCACGATATGATCATCTGAAACAACAACAACCCAGAAACCTATTTTTCCTGACTCACCTTCGCTAATTACTTTTAAACCTTCCCTGCATGCTGAACTAATTAGTGTTTCTCAGAACAAAGCTGAACACAAAGCTGTCGCATAACCCTCCTGTTACTCTACACCGTCGTCCCGTCGTTGTGATTAAAAGAAATCAGGTCAGGAGTCAGTGTCTTTTATGTGCGATGTGACAAGAGAACGCGATAAAATGTAGCCGGGTGACTTGCTGACGATTACGTGTCATAGGAAGGTTCGGTGATTAAAGCTCCAGGTTGCTGATCAGGAGATTTGAAACTCCAGCATCACCGAGCTGCCGTGGGTGTCGTGACCCTTAACTGCTCAGTTATTTCCTGGATCAAAGCATCAGCCAACATTAAAATGATCATTCAGGCCTATTTGTTTACCTCGGTTCATGTTAATGCACTTAATCAATCAGTTAACTAGCACTCCAAACATTAATACACTCCGAAAGCTTCCACTTCCAGCAGCCAGCTCTATTTAGTATATTTGTTCGTTTAAAAAAATAATCATCCAGCTTACATACACAGAACACCTCAAACTCACCAATGATAAAAACCCGAACCCTTGTCCCGCACACACACCCCTAGCCAAAACGACACATTCACACACCTCAGTAGTAAACTGCAAGCTTTAAACCTTAATGCTCATTTTTTTTTTTTTTTAATCAGCTCACTTTCTGCACTTTCTTCCTTAATTACAGACCCTGAAAATGAACGCCTGCGAGACTAAACAACTTTATCTGGAATCCGAAAGCGATGCCAAACACACGGGGTCAAAGGCAACCAAATGTGCTTACTGAGCCGTGCTTCGAATAGCACCAGTAAAACTTTTGCAATCTTTTATAACTACTAGGCAGAAGAAGGAAATAAAAACCTCACAGTCAGGAACGTTATTTTGTTTAAAACATTTCCTTAACACCTCAAAAGAAGGCAGTCTAGGTTTTATCTTTACTGCAAATATAAACTAATGATTAATTTGTTCTTCTTTCCACTGGTACCTGATTATTATCTGTATATTGTTCATTCTGTTAAGTACTAATGAGTACAAGCATTATTATTATTAATAATAATAATAATAATAATAATAATAAACACAATTCTAATGAACAAAAAAAGTAAAAGGCACAACCTCTGATGGATCTAATGGATGAGGATCCACCCATCACCTAGAGTATTATTAAATTTCAAATCGTGCCTTGAAAAATGGAAAGTAAAAAAAAAAAAACATTACGTCTATGTGACAAAGCATGATTGTGACTGTAGAGTAAAGCACCACAGTGAAGAGCTGCTACAAAGAATAAATCCATGAGGTGAAGAAGCATTCACAGGTTCAGTGTCATAACTCATAGCGCCTGGTGAAGACATCCTGGGAAAAAGCCTTCACATTATTCATTAATCATTAATCGGTTAACGGGGGTTAAAAAATCTCTTAACCGACAATGTTTGTATTGCATAGCATTTCTCTATAACTCACATTTATTCCATTAACTTGTACACCACAAGTCGGGCGATATACTGTACCTGTCCCATTCGTTTAAACTATCTGGGCTTAAAATGTTTAAATAAACCTTAAACTGAAAATATACCACTCATTATCATTAATTATGATGATGATGAATCGATTACTGATTGTTAACATGTTCAACTATCGTTTAGAAAAATGCGCGAAATCCGTAACCCTATTTCACACCGTGAAATCTGAGCATTTTGTATATATTGTAGATAGTTGGAAAGCTGTAGAATTTCTTGAAATGGAAAAAAGGCACAGTCTACATTCTGTACGCCTATATTCATTCCCGAATGCATGTAGCTGTCCAACAGCATGGGACTTTCAGTGTGTGAGGAAATCACAAAAAAAATGATCTTCCACCAAAAAAAAAAAAACTAAACTAAATTATAAGATTATAAACTAAATCAGATATAAAAAAATAAAAAAAAAATTGTTTTTTTTTAGCGGCTAGGGGGGATTATATTTATGATTTCTTAAAAATGAGGTCTGAGGCCCCCCCGAGTGGCACGTGGTAAAGTGGCATCACTGGATCGATTCCCGGGTGATGCTGTAACCTCTGGCAGCCGGAGGTCTAGAGAGAGCTGATTGGCCGAGCTCTCTCAGAGGGGAGGGATGAGATGTACTTAGTGCTCCCAC
>JAOVVA010139617.1:0-10550 GCA_028565275.1 Leiocassis micropogon | reverse complement strand
AGAGGAGAAGTTCATTTAGAGTCACCAGCCTCAGAAATCACCAATTAACAAACAGCACCTCAGATTGGAGCCGTTATGAAGGATTTACAGATCATAAGTAGCAGAAACATCTCAATATCAACTGTTCAAAGGAGATTATTGTGTATTTTGGACGCCTTAGGAAGAAATATAAAATCAGGAACAACCATGGAGTTAGAAAGTGTATCCAAACTTTTGACTGGTTGTGTACATCTATGTAACCTAGATCTGATTTCAGATGTCCATTAAAATCTGACATCATACGTCTAAACTAGATCCAACATTACGTCTTTATACATGAAATCTAATAACACACTAGGTCTATTTTTTTCATGCTGTTACTTATAAATGTTAGTGTGGTTTGCTATAGCACTTGGAACGCTTAGCTTTTATGTAATAATATAGCTTTAATAAAAGAGTCATGGCAACCCTATGTGACTTAGAACTTCAAAAAAAAAAAACATGGTGAAATAGACACGTGTGACAGATGAAGATGGCTGTAATGTGTGTTTGTTTTGCACTGCAGTGTGAGGAACCGCTACCTGCACAGGAACAGACTGAGCCTTCAGGTCACATGGTGGCCGGATGGAGCGAGGTCGGGTCACCAGCCAGTAGGCCGTGAGCGAGGCCACGGCGCCGAGCCCGAGGAGAGAGGGGGGAGAGAGCGCCAGCGAGGGGAGCAGGCTCCTGAGATCTCCTACTTCAGTGCTCCTTAAGTCTCCGCCGCCGAGACAAAGGGAATGTAACCACTCCTGCAACTGCATAGCTATGAGGAGAGAGAGAGAGAGAGAGATCAAAGGTTGGGTGAATCCCAGGGAAACAAAGAGTGTTTTTTAAACATACCCGCTGACTTATAATTAGCAGGTGACGGATGTGATTGATGTAGCTTTTGAGAAAACTGCAATAAGACTCGCACCGCACACAATCTGAGGACACAAGTTTGCACTCACACCTTTTGTTTACAGGATGCAAAAAACATACGTTTTTTAAGAAATAAGTGTCAGAATCTTTGTTTTTGAAAGCATACTCATAGCAAATTCTGACATTTTAAAATCAGCGCATTCTCCGATTCGTCATCACATTATACGGTCTTGGTCAGGGTCAATACATATGATTAATTTTACATCCTTCCTGTTCCTAAAAATAATCAGTATCACACGAGAGCGAGTGCTGTTGCGCTGGTTATCAGCACGGCCGTGATGCGGTCGTAGACACGAGGGCGGAGTTAGTGTTATTAACAGTTATCCAATCAAAACTTGGTGGGGTTTAATATCCAGTTGCGCCCTTTATGATCTCGCTTTTTCTACACCGCTTCGAGCTTACACAACGCAGAAAAGTTGCCAACATGACTCGTCCTCCATTTGGATCGAGTGCTGTGCGTTACTAGATTATAACAGCTATGATGATGTCATTTGTTAAATGTTATTTTTAAAAGGTTCTGTTGTATACAGCTTGAGAATGCACGTCAAAACTTGAAAAAGTCGAAGTTAATGGCACAGCTTTGTCATCAGTTCCATCAGGGAATCAATAAACTCGTTAATCATCAATGTCAATCATTTGTAAACAACTTTTCTAAACAATATTAATAAGGACACGCTTCATGTATCTCTCTAATTTTACTTATGATCGAGGCCGGAGCTGTGTAACGAACACGAACGTCTTATCTGTGAAATTTGTCCTTTCAGAGACGACATCGCTACGCCGTCCTCTTGTTTTCTGTGTCTATCTCCTGAAACGTAAAAACATGCCGAAATTCCTACCTGTTGTACCTCCAGATTAATTAAAGCGTGTCCCTTTAAAAGCTGTTTGTCTTTCTGTATGAGACAGGGCTGAGACCCGTTTATGCTTTTATAACCTGAACAATAAGCTTAGGACACAGACAGACGGCCACAAGTCTCTCTCGCTCTGTGGGACTGATGCCGATTGGCTGAATGCTGAACAGCCGTTTGGGTTACTCTCGGCCATTCTTTTGGGACGGTACAGAACCCACACATTCTCTCTCTCTCACACTCACACACACGCAGTGTGAGTTCACACTGACATGTCAATGGATTGTGCCAGGAAGAACAAGACGCAAAGTGGAAGTGAGGACACAATTACAGAGACAGAGTGTGTGTGTGTGTGTGTGTGTGTGTGTGTGTGTGTGTGTGTGTGTGTGTGTGTGTGTGTGTGAGACAGACTTGGGCTTGGTGGTATGATGGGGTGAGGGGGAGGTTCCAGCATCACTCCATAAACTTTGCATTTGTGTCAACAGCAAGATTCTCAGACAACCCCACCGTACATGTGTTTGTGTGTGTGTGTGTGTGCGCGTGAACACGTGTGCTTTAGACCTTTGTGAAGATCAAAGGACGTGACACACACCCGTAATGTCCTCGGTGCAAACAATAAAATGAGATTGTGCAACAATATCTTGCCTCTTTACAAAAAAACAAACAAACAAAAAAAAAACTTTCTTAAAAAGTCCTGGAGTAAATGTTAGAGTTTGCATATTGTACAGGCAGGTAGAGCAACACCGCACTGACATGTGCGTGCGTGTGTGTGTGTGTAAGTGAGAGAAATGGGGCAGCTCAGCTCAGTCCCATGAGGAGATCCAAACAATGCATCACTCATCTGCAGCCACATGTACGCCTGTAGTCTCTCTCTCTCTCTCTCTCTCTCTCTCTCTCTCGCTGTGCCATTCATTCCCCCTCCTTTCATCGTCTCACTCGTTTAGTATTCCACCACACACACAAACACACACCCTCCATTCACACCACCCTCTGTGTTCACCTCTCACCCACTTCTCTCTCTCTCTCTCTCTCTCTCTCTCTCTCTCACACTTTACCTTCTACTGTGACAGTTAGATGGATGTGTGCTGAATAAAAGATATAAGAAACAGTGATAGAAAGTTACTTCAAAAAGTGAAAAAGAGAGAAAGAATTGGCACATTGCTGTGGTACATGAAAACAGGGTTTATTCCTCACATAAACCACTAATAAATTAAAACTTTAAATAACGACTTGTACAACCTTCTGTGACTTTCCACTACTTTAAGGCGTCTGTATCACACATATAATGCGAATATCTTTCACATGAAAGTGAAATCAAATTAAAGGAATTAAGATAATTGAGTAGAGATAGGAATCACCGGTGACGATACGGTACGATATCACGATCCCCAAGTGCTGATTCCATCTGTACTGCGATTCTACAAGTATCACAATTTTGTAAACATTCCGATTTGACTTTTTAAATTTCTTTGAAGATTTTGTTACTATTCTAAACAAATGTAGCAAATAGTTCGCCGCCTGGCAACACGTGAACAGTTTAGAGCTGTGCAGGATTATAGAGGAACTGCAACATTTTAAAATTAAATGCAAAAGCATCAATTTTAATAAATACATTTATTGTAGTAATAATAATTTTTAAAAATCCTCGATTTTGGGGTCAGTGTGGCGGTACATGAATTGCCACACAAAAGAATCACGATACGTCACTGAATCGGTTTTTTCCCTCCGTCTCTAATAATACATGATACGTGAATATTATTATTATTATTATTATTATTATTATTATTAAAGCATCCCCATTATCTATCATTTTCTGAATTTTTCTCCGTCTTGTGTCTCTCCTGTTCGGAGACGTACAACAGCTCCAGATGAAAGAGCTCCTCTGAGTTTGTATCTGAAAATGATTACACAACATTGACAAGAGAGGATTCTTCCCTTTCTCTCTCACACTCTCTCACACACACAAACCATTTCACGGAGGCCTTTGTGGTGCAGCAGACAGGCGCTATTGTGTTCCTCTCTCGCTCCCTGGCTACACAAAAGAGGACTGAGGGACAGGAGCTATTACTCAACCTGCTGATAAATGAACTCGGGCGCAATAGCGAAGAGAAAGACGGAGGGTTCGCCGCATCCGTCAGGGAGCCGGACACAAAACACGGCGCCTGTCAATACAGACAAGTCGGAGAAATGTAGGCGCTCGAGGAACGTTTAAACGCCATCTCTCTGATATTACTGTGTTTACAACTTTCATTAGGTAATTAAAGCTACAAACATCTGATAAACAGGTTATCATGTTTAGAAACAATATTCATCTCACACAATACGCCAGCTAATTGAATCCATTTCTAGTCAAGTGATTGTGTTTTCTAAACGGTAATGAATAACCTCTTAAACGCGAGGTTTTTCTTTTTGAAATCAAACTGTTTCCATAGTAACATCTTACACAGGAACCTGTATGGGGGCGAGCCACAAAAATGGGCTAAAATAAAAAAAAAATAATAATAATAAAAAAAAGCATGCTTAATTGTTTATATGATGAAGCCTTCTGTGAAGATGTTTATCACATTTTTGGAAGGAGTCTCCAGTGTCAGTGTGTTGCAACAGTCATAGATAAGTCTGTACCTTCATGTTTTTGTATCACAGGAAGACAACTAAGGGGCCACATTGTCCGTGCTTCTTTGTGATGAGTCTGTAATGATGGGTTCCTGGTTCAGTTGGGTCTGTGTTTTGTGTTCGAACAGATTCTACACTGCGAATGGTGATGTTTGGAAGTGAACACCAGGCCCACAGCTTCTGTGACCTCAGGTTTCCAAAAACACGAGTATCCGGGTCACAGTTAACAAGCGAGACATCAGAGCAGTTTTTAACAAGTCTTGACAGCTCATAGCAAATTGTGAGGTGCGTAAATACTTCCTAGTTAAACAGTGTAACTTTGCAGACAGTCTAGAATTTCAATTCAGATCCAAAACAGTCTGGGAATGTAAGAAAGACCCCCGAACTGTTTTGTTGACATTAACATTAGACATAACTAGAAATAGATTTTTTTTTTAAATAAAAAATGGAAAAAAAGTCACTTTTCAAGAACATAATGTGAGATTTACATTTTGGGGGAAATAATGCACTTCTGGTTGGTGACAGTAAAGCCTGATTTATGCTTCTGCATCAAATCTAAGCTATAAACTATGTGGACGGACTACAGCCTTGTAAACTTTTACGCTTGTGCACTGGTGAAGCTTTGTTGCTCCGCAGTTACACCACCAAACCTCTAGTTGGCGGTGGACTATGCCATGTTTTTTTTTTTTTTTTCTGGTGTACTACAAACGATGCTGAATGAAACTGAGTGGATTTTGTTGGAATTGGTAGATAGCACTAATAAATGTTGAACAACAGTTACTGAAATTACTACAACACCGAAATGCAAGAAAAGGACCAGAGGTGAGGTGGACCAATCACAGTTGTTGTGGTCCGCATCACCATGACGTGTAGTTACATACAGTATCCAGTGAGGTGCACGTCAGGCTAACTCATAGGCTACATTGTAGGGTACATGGCAATGAGAGAGACCTACAGTACAGACTTGACACTGAAGCATAGACCAGCCTTAAGTCCGTGTCATATTGGCCACATCACCGCACCACGTTGTTGATCATTTAACATTTTCATTTAAAAGTTACATTTCCCTGTGGATGGTTTACACACTTGTACCGATCAAAAGTGCGTCTACTTATAATTCTGTAACCTTTTCTGTTGTCGGTTGCTCAGACAGACAACCAGAAGGACCCTTATTCAGGTGCTAGAACACCTGTTTGCATCAAAGTGTAGAGTTTTGAACTCGTACATTGACAAGCCCCAGGTGACAGTGGGATTACTGTGGGATTTCCTGTGTGGTAACACCCTCCTGTTTTTATGAGGTGGTGTACAAAGCCAGAGGCAGAGTTGAGAGAGGACGGGACGTCTGGTGCAGAACCTGTGCTTATTCACGTCAACTCATCATAGGAAACACACACGCATTAGAGGTGCAATCAAGCAAGCAATCAATCTGTGACTGGCATGCTGGATAATCCAAGGTATCACTAAAAAAAAAAATAAATAAATAAAAAAAGCATAAAATGTCTGAACTAATTTTCTGTACTGGTTTCATTCCAGATGCTGCTGACTAACAGCTGTTGAGTGGGTGTCAGAGAGAGATGATAATTCAATGACCTCAGTTTACACCAACACTGCCAGGTTTCTCATTAACAATGGTTAACAGAATATGAGACATTAACCATAATGATAGCGCGGGACAAAAATAACGCTACGTTATTCGGTAGCACTGACGCTCTCAGCTCTGGAGTTCACCAGTTGAATCTTGAGCTTTGGATCAGTGTCTATGTGGAGTTTCACACATGGGTTTCCGCAGGGTTCCCCGGTTTCCTCCCAAAAACACCTCCTGTGCATGCATCGGATAAAATAAAATGCATTTAAGTAAAGTCTAAACTTTATACAGCTCGCAAGTGGCTCGGTCTAAAACATTGTTACGAGTTCAAATCCAGACAGCCATCAGCCATCCTGACTGTGTTCTCTCTGGGTGGAAGGACCATCATGCCTTCACTCTCCCCAGTCAGAGACACCAAGCACTCATGGGTTAATCTGAGACCATGTATGAGGGAAAAATGGAAGACTTGCTGGCTGAAAGGGAGCCTGCATTAACTACACACAGAAAAGCATCTGAATCGAGCCTGGAAGTACCCAGAACCTGACTTCACCAAGGTTATTCGGATTATGCATTATGCATCAGCTGCATTATAGAAACTGGCGATATTTATACACCGCCATTCATGATCACATGTTTTTTTTTTTTTTTAAACACTCTCGAGGTTAACCAGAATCAAAAGAATTCAAAAGCAGTGGCATGTGCCGTGCTTCTGCTCTGCACAGAAAATGGAAAAACTTGCACTGATGGTAAAAACATTTTACTTTAGAAAGGACTGTAAGTGGGTTTCTTTTCTCACAATGGAAGAAAAAAAGCTAACAATAGATCCATATTGAATAAGAGCAATATCTTTGAATGAAAAAGCTTCATCGTTTGTTTAAAAGAAATCCAGTTTTCCTTTCACTTTGGTCTAAGAAAATCAATTTTGGTATGTGAAAACGCACATCTCTGACTAAGAGCCGCACCCTTTGGCGGTGAATGACATGAAAATTCCAGAAAGATGAGTACGACTCCTTTCTTCACCAGGCGGTTGTCATTCTTGCGGAGTTTCCACCCATAACAACAACATGCCTCAACCTCGTTCTGCAACACGACCTCGGCTCCGAGGTAAAACTAGTCCAAAGAACGAATGCGAATTACACACAGAGCGGCTAAGCATTCAGAACTGATGACTTCCGAAGTAAAACTGGAAAGGAGGAGAGACCCAGTAAGAGAATGATTGAGAAAACAATGGGGCCAAGCACCGAAAAGGAGGAGGAGGGGGGGGACACACACGCATGAATGAAAGACCTGGCTGATGTCCATCTTCTGATTTGAGTTAAGTGCTTTATGCTCCTCAGGGTCACAATGGATCCAGAATTCAGGGTGCAAGTGGGAGACACACCCTAAATGGTACCCCCGGTATATTCAAGACGTCATACACACACTTGTTCACACCTAGAAGGCAGTTTGAACCTGGATGAAACCCAGACACACACTATGGTTGACCTGGACAACGTTGAGCTGTGAGAAAACAAACTCGACCTGCTGCACCACCATGTTGTCACTGTTACGTAATTCCTAAACGGAGCGTGAAGAACATTTAGTAATGAGACTTTTCAGATTAGAGACGATCAGAACCGAGCACGGGGCCTGTTTAAGCTAGAGACCATATTTCCAAGATGAGATTTCTCACTCCTGACATTTCAGCTCAACAAACAGCCTCACAGCAAAACGTCTGACTGAATTGCCTGACCAGACAGGTCTGCCTCTCTCTCTCTCTCTCTCTCTCTCTTTCCCTCCCTCACTGCTTCCTCCTTTATTAATGTTGATGGTATACAGCTGCACAAGCGCTTCCTGAAACACAGGCTGAATCACAAACGGGTCGCTGCAGGACATGCAGCAGGCGTGTATAAACCATTAAAGTGTTGTGCACATGTACAGAGTAGTAGTGCTATATTAAGCACCAGGCACACTAACATGTCGAAGGCCATTAGGTAATACCTGTTACATGTAGAAAGTGTGCAGGAAAATGAATCAATTTTGACAATCAATGTCGTGTTGCGCAGTTATGTAGGACAGTGGTGCTTCCGCAAGGCTCCAAGGTCCTGGGTCTAATCCTGAGCCGCAGGTCACCGTCTCTGTGGAGCACTGAACGTTCTTGTGGGTTTCCTCCAGGTTTTCTATCTTTTCCCAAAAAAAACATGCCAGAATGGTGGATTTGCTGCTTTAACATGTGCATTGAATATGAATGTGTGTGCACACATGGTGCCCTGTGATCCCTGGCATCTCGTTTATGGTGATTTATACCTAGAATCAAAATCCACTACAATAACTAAAGCTGGAGAAATATTGGAGAGTTTCAGGAGCTTCTGACCTCCTGTGATTTTCAAGTACGACAGTCGCTAGAGCTTACACAGAATGGTGTGAAAGAAAGTAAAAACACAGAGTGGGTGTTAGGTCTGCCGGCAAAAAATGACTTCTTGATGGGAGTGATCACAGAAGACTGACCAGACTGGTTCGAGCTCACAGGAAGGTATGCTTCCTCAAATAATCACTCCTCAAAGAAAAGTATCTGAGAACACGCCAGACTTTAAGATGAATCCTATATCAGATTCTAATCCTTTCCTCCAGGAATTAATATTTAAGGCTATGTTAAGCAAAGTCTCCCTGATACTGAAAGAAAAATATAGATGCAGAAAAGGCCGGGTGATGTTTGTTCCCCAATCTTTTTTTACTGTCCATATTGAATTTAGATAATTCAGATGCTAATAAGTGCAGGATGAGAAGCAGAATTTTTAATTCTTTCCAAATGTATAAGGAAGAAAGCATGACTGGATGTCATAGAATTTATCATCGCACATTGACACTGTATTTATTCTGTACATGCTGTACTGTATAGACATCCATATACATGTATATACTATTTGTATATCCTGTTTAACAAATTATACTTTTGCCATATCTTTAGCACAGTCAATGTTTGCACTGATATACTGTTTAATGCCATAAGCTCAGTAAAACCTAACAGCTGTGTTCTTATAAAACTGCACAAATCTGTGTCTAAAACTCCAGATTTTAAGCAATGATTTTTCACTCCAAATATCGACTTGATTTTATTACTCTTTATAGAAGTTTCTTTTATGCAGAAATGTTTTCCAAAGCATCTTTTGCTTATGCCATATTTTTGTATGTGCCCAAGACTTTTGCACAGTACCATAAGTAAAAAAGCTGTAAGGTTTTACTGAGCTTGCTGGAGAATACGGGTTCTTCTGGTAACTTTGTCACACTCGCTCCTTTCTATTTTTATGCAAATCCCAGGAGCGTACATTAGGGTTTTTGTTTCCCTCTAAAAACTGATCTGTCTTGTACTATTTTTTTTTTCTTCACAGCCATGCATATATTCTCCTGTAATGTTATTTATTATTAAATTTTAAGTTATATATGGAAATACTGGATGATTTTGTACAAAATTATGCAGACATGATGAACATGTATAACAAAATTGGTACAGCATATAATATGGTGCCTAAGACTTTTGCACGGTACTGTATAAGACACTAACACCCCATAACATTATTTTACAGCATTTCCTATTTATTGTACAAAAATATCACACTTCTGCCTAGATGCTTAAAGCACATCATTGGCTTTGTACATTACATTATGTACATGTACTTTGCACAATGACCGTAAAGTTAAATCTAATCTTAAATCTAATATGAAGTCATAAGGAAGTAGTACTGCACTTATGTAAGGAGCAGGGAGGGGAATCCCCAATGACTGCGTAATGGAAGTGCACAACACAGGATACATAATCACCAAATTATTATGAAATTACAGATTCATACAGTCGACAAAACCTAAATACAGTTTAATTCGGTTGATACAGCGACTAATTATTTTTAGCTACATTTCTTTGACAGGTTGCTGAAGTTGCAGTACTTTAACTTTTTAAAGTATTCTGGTTTTTCAGATCTTATAGAACTTTTTATCCCGATAAAATGTTAATAAAATTTGAACTTAACAAAAGTACTGTAGAAGGAATTTACTACACAAGATGCATAAAAAGCTTTTTTTTATTATTTTATGTAATAAAAGTACTTTACATTTTTTATTGTATTCAATTTTATCTAAACTAGTACTTTTTATTTTATATGGAGGAAATGCACTAAATAAGACATGAAATGCTTTTTTAAAACTCTCATAAACGTACATTTTACTGTTAAAATATTTAACAAAAGTAGAAGGAAGTTATTACATTAGACACATAAAATGCTTTTCAACTTTTATCAAATAAAAGTATTTGTTAAGTTCGGGTGGATTTGTTAAGTTTCAATTTTAACAATAAATAAAGGTCGATTTTTAAATCAACAAAAATAGAAGTCATTTACATCACAGGACACAAACTTTTTTTTAAAACAAAAGTTAAAACAAAAGTTTAAAAATTACTTCTTTACAAAAGTTAAAGTGCCACTATTATGCTTTTTCAAATATTTTCTTTCATGCAGCGTGTCATGTAGCTGTATGTGAACATAAACTATCTGCACTATCTGTGACGCTGACAGTGCACAATAAATGAAGTTTTT
>JAOVVA010139486.1:0-10553 GCA_028565275.1 Leiocassis micropogon | reverse complement strand
CCGGGCATTATGCCCTATGGTCAGTCCAGGCCTGCTTGTAGGTCTGTCCTGGCAATTCTTCCTATACTTGCTATCAGACCCCTTAATCTGATTCCCAATGTAAGTATAAAGTATAATATTAATTCTTCCCAAAATTTCCTTTATTACGTGTTGTTACAGACCACTGGTTTCTTGTATCTGCTCACATAAGATTTAAACCACTTATGTTTTTTTCACAAAGCCAAAAGTACACTGGCCTTCAGGTAATAAGCTTCCTTTCCTCAACTGCCTCAACTGTAAAACAAAGACTAAAGAGCTAGATTTTACTAATTACTTAACCAGTCAAATACTGTAAAGTGTGGGTATAATGTAATCTTTCTGAAAGCAATTTAATGAAAATGCACACTTTTACTGCAAAATTACATAATTCCATTTTTGCAGTTTGGAGATTTTTTTTTTAAACTAATAGAGAACGTTTAGTTTTCTTTGAGTCACAAAAAATTAGTTGGTTGAATTTTAATAAAAAGTATAGCAAAGTCATTAAAAGCAAATGCACAAAGTTGGATCAAAGGTGGTCACAAAAAACATTAATTACAAATACTGTTGATTATAAGAAACATAATAAACAATACAAAAACTTTACACTTTACATCACTTTACATTTCTATTAGTCTATTTAATTTCACTTCAGTACATGACAGCTTTCTATCATAGTGCAGGTATGCACTGTTGATGTTCTTTTTTGCGTCAAAACGCCATGTGTCTGTCAGGCATCCTGTAAGATTTACAACATTATCGCAACAGTGGACAGAACCAGATGAAGAAAAAGCAACAGCTTCTCGCACGCAGCACATGCATCTCATATTTCTTGTACACAAATCATTTGTGCATATTTTAAGTTTCATAACATTATTTATGCTTCACCACAGTGCTTACACTACAGTATCCTACATTTTAAAGTATATAACATGGTGTTTGACCAACACCCAAATCATATAATGTCCTGTATCACAAAATGTATTGTGGAGGTTAAGCGGTGCACACCCGCCATTAATCAATGCTGGAATGCAAACATGATTTTCTTGGCCTTCAACCAAGAAAACCTTCTCCAAGAACACATTGATCCCATTTAACCATTCTAGCCAGCCACTGTGTTTTTGCTTGAAAATCATGTCATGCTTTACTCAAAATGTGGAGGTTTAAAGCTTAAAAAATAATGTTAAATAGTTGTTTTCAAATTAAATATTTTGTTTTAGAAAACCATGTGTAAAAAGTCTAAAATTGGTGTTTGATGTTTTGCTGTTCATATGAAAATTAATGAGACCTTTTCAGTGCTTCTAAGGTTTTGATGCCATATTAAAATAGCTGTGAATTCCTATAAAATAGCAGCAATTAAGGTTAGCCCAACTAGAAAGAACATGACTGAAATAGGTATTTATAGGTATTTACAATTTTTTAAATGTTTCACACCATTATAGAAAACATAACTAGACTATTATTCTAATATAATTGGAGCCAGCGAAGGAAACTCTAGATATCTTTTTTCTGTAGTCAAGAAGGTTTCATGTCCAGCAGACAGCCTGCCTTTAAGCCTGTGTTCTACAGAACAATGTAATAATTTTATGACTTTTTTTGAGTCAAAAATGAATAAGATTCATCAGCAATTGCTTGCTAGTGATTTAGATCACGATCCCAGTCTCTTTGTCTCACAATGAATGGACAGTGTTGTTAACTTTTAATTGTTTTATCCTACCACCTTCAGCAGAGATATGGGATTTCATACAAAGATCTAAATCTTCCACCTGTCAGCTCGACCCAATGCCTACTTGCTTAGTTAAAGCCTGTTTACCGTCACTGTCCTCATTATTCACAAAAATTATTCATTCCTCTCTTGCTACCGGGTATGTACCTTCCTCTATGAAAACCGCTGTCATTACTCCCATTCTTAAGAAATTAGGAGCTGATCCATTAAATGAAAAAAATTATAGACCGATTTCTAACTTGCCATTCACTACTAAAATATTGGAAAAGTGTGTCAAAGCTCAAATTCATGAACACCTTTCCAAGAATGCATTATATGAACATTTTCAATCTGGTTTTCGTTCTCATCATAGTACAGAGACGGCCTTGGTTAAAATAACTAATGACTTGTTAGTAGCATCTGATTCTGGTCTTCTGACTATACTAGTCCTACTTGATCTTAGTGCGGCGTTTGACACTATCTTGCACAATATACTTTTGGACAGGTTAGCAGCTATAGGAATCACAGGCACCCCCCTGTCCTGGTTTAGATCTTACCTTACCGGTTGTAATCAATATGTCCAAATAAAAAATTGTAAATCAAGATCACTTATAATTACCTCCGGAGTTCCTCAGGGTTCTGTTTTGGGGCCACTTTTATTTATGATTTACTTACTTCCTCTTGGTTCTATTTTTAGGAAATAATCGGTATCAATTTCCATTGCTATGCCGATGACACCCAGTTATATTTATCTTCTAAACCTTCTAGTTCTTCTCCTTTATCTGTCTTGAATGAATGTTTATCTGAAATTAAAGCTTGGCTCTCAGGTAATTTCCTTAAACTTAATAGTGACAAAACCGAAGTTTTACTAGTAGGTACTAAATCAACTTTGGCTAAATCTGATTGTCTTTCTTTAGTTATTGACGATACTGAAATTTACCCAACTCAACAGGTCAGGAGTCTGGGTGTCATTATGGACAGCACACTCTCTTTTGAAGCTCATGTTAATAACATTACACGTGCCGCATATTTTCATTTGCGTAATATTAGCCGCCTTCATCCTTCTCTTACTAAGAGCAGTACAGCAATTTTAATTCATGCGCTGGTCACTTCACGAATTGATTACTGTAATGCTCTTCTCTCTGGTCTTCCTACGAAACTTCTCCGCAAACTTCAACTGGTTCAAAATTCAGCAGCTCACGTCTTGTCCAGGACTCCTTTACGCGAGCACATCACTCCAATTCTACAGCAATTACACTGGCTTCCAGTTAAGTACCGTATTGATTTTAAAATTTTGCTTCTCATATTTAAGGCTCTACATAGTTTGGCTCCTCCGTATCTCACCGATCTTCTAAAAATTTACACTCCTTCTCGTTCCCTTAGATCGATTCACTCTATTTCTCTTGTGCCACCGCGCATTCGCTTAAGTACAATGGGAGCGAGAACTTTTAGTTTTGTGGCACCTCGGTTGTGGAACTCGCTCCCCCCCAACATACGGAACAGTGACAGTCTTCATATTTTTAAATCTCGTCTTAAAACGTATCTTTTTACTCAGGCTTACGTGTGAATTGCAGCTTTCTTTTTTTATTTTGATGTGTGATGGATGTATTTATGCTGTAAATTTTATAATGTCATTTTTATATTGTTACTATTTTATTATAAGGTGTCCTTGGGTGTTCAGAAAGGCGCCTTTAAATAAAATGCATTATTATTATTATTTATAACCTTTTTTCATGTAAATTTTGGATGGTTCTCCTAATTTACACAAAATATGTACATAAGTTTGTAAATTTGAATTTTGACAAGGTTTTTTTTTTAAACCACAGATTATATACTCTACCTTATAAATATCGCTGATTTTAACATTGATGATGATAAGAAAAATCCTCCCTTTCAGATGATCTTCTTTCATTCTTAAAAAAACTGGGACTTGAAGAGTACTATCCAAACAAGCTGACTCTGAAGTCTTTGCTGGAGATCAACAAAGCCAGTGTATCTGATAAAGAGGTTCACTCACTGCAAGCAATGCCATGGGTTTTCTTACGAAAGTTACTGATGGTTGATTCAAATTCAAGATCTTTAGAGTGTGAAGCTGAAGAAAATAATAAAACACAAGATTTGTTTGCTGAGCAGGACTGTGATGGTGCTATAAATCCTCTAGATCTCACCACTGCCCTCTTTATCTGTGCAGATAGTTTTCTCCAGCAAGAAATGACACTTAAAATGTCAATGTGCCAGTTTGCAGTACCATTTCTGTTACCTCACGGAATGCATAACCAGTGCACTCTGATGTTATGGGCACTTCGAGGTATCCTGAAAGAATGGCGCCCACATTCAATGTCAGAATCTAAAGGCTTCGTTGAAGACAGTGTTGTTAATGCTAAAATTCCATTGATATTATTTGTGAGGTTAAGCAACTGCAGCTTGTCCAAGTCACAGGTTTTGAACCAAGTGCTCAACAAGTCACAGCAGCATCATGACTTCTTTTCACATCGAGAAATGATTGGAGGAGCTTCTCCAAGAATTATTTCTGATGGCCTGGTGGAAATATGCTGGAGCCTTCCATCTGGAAACAATAGCATTGATGTCTTTCATGAACCAGTTGTGATTGCTAATTTAAGAGGAGATGTTTGCACATTTGAAACAATATTCTGTTTCCTTACTCAGGTGTCAGCAGCTGTTTTTGTGTTCCTGGACAGTGTTGAAGAAATGGAGCAAAGGTTGCTTGCTCCTTTACAAAGAAACATGTCCAATATCTTTCTTGTGGTTAACTCTCATAGGAATATGAACCAAAATCTAAAGTCATCCATTAAAGCAGTAGTCGATACTCTGCAACTGCAAAGAGATAACATTATTCTTAAAAGCCAAAAAGTAAATTTGGCTAAGTTCTCAAATATGATAATTTCTGCCATTAAAAAAATCCTAGATGGGGACAAGCAAACAACATATGAAATAAATTCTATGAAGAGAATTGCTCAAGAGCTGGGTCTTAACACTGATGAAAATGAAAACAGAGCCTGTGGATCAGCTGAAGAAACAGCAGAGGAAATCATGAAACGTATCGGAGTTCGCCGCATAGTGGAATATAAAAAGTCACGGTTGCCACTGCAAGGTGAAAACTGGAAGAGACTGGCTCAGATAGAAAAAGAGCAATGCAGATTAAAACATTCAGGGGAACTGAGTTTAGAGGCGTATAAAGTTCAACTTCAAAAAGAAAAAGATGAAATTCAGAAAAAACAAAGCCAGTACAAGCTGGCAGACACAATGGACATCTTAATAAATGCATTGTCAGTACCTGATGACACTGAGCGAGCTTTTTTCCTTAAATGGTTGGGAATAAAGCTGGACATGCGATCACGCAAACAGATGTCAGACCTACGGCACAAATATACCCAATGTGAGCAAAAGAAAGACAGAGAGGGTATAGCTCGATTAGACCAGGAGCTGGTTGATAGCTCTCTTGGCATAGAGCACTACATGAGAGAAATGGGACAAATCTATGAGGCTGCTTCATTTGGTTCAAGTAAAATCTCTGACAAAATTCTTAATCTCCCTACTCTGGCTGCCCAAATGCTTCTGGATGGATTTCCACTTGAACTACTAGATGGAGATGCATCAAATATCCCAGAGAAATGGGTTAATGATGTTCTCATGGAGGTTCACAGGATGGTTGAGCAGAAGAGCCGTTTGCTGGTTGTGACTGTGTTAGGGGTTCAGAGTACTGGTAAATCAACACTGCTCAACACTATGTTTGGAGTCCAGTTTGCAGTGGGCAGTGGACGATGCACACGTGGAGCATTCATGATTTTCCTTCCTGTGGGTAAAGACTTGAAGGAGGAGTTACTCTGTGACTTTGTCCTTCTAATTGATACAGAGGGTTTGAAATCACCAGCACTGGCACAACTGGAAGACAGTTATGAGCATGACAATGAATTGGCCACATTTGTCATTGGTCTTAGTGATGTAACCATCATCAATGTAGCAATGGAAAATTCCACAGAGATGAAGGACATCCTGCAGATAGCAGTGCATGCTTTTTTACGAATGAAGGAAGTTGGCAAAAAAACTGTCTGCCACTTTGTCCACCAAAATGTTGCTGGTGTATCTGCATATGACAAAAACATGACAGACCGACAAAAGCTCCTGGACCAACTAAATGAGATGGCGGAAATTGCAGCTGAAATGGAGAAGAAGCCTAATGTGAAGAAATTCACTGATGTTTTGGATTATGATGTAAAAAAGAATAACTGGTATATCCCAGGTCTATGGCATGGCACACCACCAATGGCACCAGTTAATACAGGCTACAGTGTGGCTGTGTTAGATTTTAAGGAAAAACTTTTGGAAATGTTTAAAGAAAGAAAAGATGAACAATGCTCTCAAATACCAGACTTCCTGCAATGGATGAGTAGCTTGTGGAGGACAGTGAAATTTGAAAACTTCATCTTTAGTTTTAGAAACACTCTTGTGGCCCATGCCTATGACAACCTTTGCAAAGAGTTTTCAGACTGGGAGTGGTTTTTCAGGAGACATATTTTCTCTTTTCTTAGTACTGCAGAAATTCAGATATCTAATGCTCAAAGCAGTTGCGTTCATAAGGTTGTTGATGCACTTAAAGAAACTTCGGATAAAGAGATCCAGATTCAAACAACAGAAATTACTCAGAAATTGAAAGAGTACTATAAAAGGAAAGGCCGTAATGTGCATTTGGTGGAAAAGTACAAAACTGATTTTGTCAAAAACATTAAATCTCTGGAGAGTGAAATGAAAGAATATGTGAAAAAAAGATATGATGCTGCTCTTGACATAAGGAGAAACAAGGAAAAAGTAGAAGAGATACACAGTAAGCAAGCTGCAATGATTGAAGAACAAGTCTTGCAATTACTGCAAAACTACAAACATAAAGATGAGTTATCTGAGGAACATCTGAAGGCTGATTTTGAGGAAATGTGGACAAGGGTGGTGGCAAACATTACTGGTCTAAAAGAAAGGGATGTTCCTGCTGATGTGTTAAAGCAACTGCGAGCAAGTTTAGGAAACCGCCAAGTCAGTGAGGATTTGCAGAATGTTAAGAATTTGACAAATTATAGGAAAAAGGATTTCAAGGCCAAAAAAACCCATATAAACATGGGGAAAGGATTTGAAAAGTTATCAGCTGTTTTTAAAATGCAAAGTGCACAACATGATCTAGAGGTGATTGCAGTTGATGTCATTACCAGTTGTACAAGTAAGATCGAACAGTTAACACAGTTGAAAAGTGATTACCAAGAAACATTTACCAAAGACGTGCTTGATGAAATTGATGCTCACCTCAAAAAAGCAGGCAAGAAATTCAATACCAAATTTGAGTTTGACATTAAATTGCACATTTTGAGCATGGCTTCTCATAAATTCAAAGAAATGCACAGGAAGTACCTAACTCAGCAAGATCCATTAAAACATCTACAGAAATTTAAGAGTCAATATCTCTCTGATTTCACTGATTTGTACAGAGAGAGAGACCAGTGCCAGAGGAAAGCACAAGACTTCACTCAACTTTGTCTCAAGCCAGCAGTGACTGAATACATTGAGCAGTCTCTCGGACCTGACATTGTTGATGCTGTTTTGGAGAACAATCCTACTGAGTATAGTACACGAACACTGTTTCAGTACACTATCCTGAAGGAACTCCTGGAAAAATCAAACTTCAGTGACTTTGCAGGGTACATTTTGCATTATGAGAATTATATCAAAGAATGGATAAACTATCACATTGGTAAATGCTTTTTCAAAGACAAATCTTTGGAAAAATTAAAAAAGAAAAAGCTGAACATCATAATTAAAAAGATCACTGAAGCAGTAGCAACTTGTAAACTTGAACCTGATGGATCTCCTTTGCCCAATAATGCAGAAGGTACTGCAATTTTGATCCGCAATCTTTGCAAAGCTATGAGTGATGTCATCTCAATATCCATGAGCACAGTCGACAGGGTCCTGTTTCAGAACACAAGCTGTTGTGAGTCATTCACTAAAAGTCTTCAAGAATGTCTTAATGATCTGAAACGACACATAGAAAAGGAGATCTCAGAGTCCACTGATGCCACTGAAACAATAAAAAATTTGTCAGTAAAACCCCAAGATGAGCTTTTCAAGAGGGTGTTTGGTTGTGGAGAGCAGTGTCCCTTTTGCAAAATACCATGTGACGCAGGAGGGAAGGAACATCAGCTACACCATGCAACTGTACACAGACCACAAGGACTTGCCACCTGCAGAAATTTGGAAACTAATGTCCTTTCTGAAGAAATTTGTACATCTAGTGTTCATGGGAATGGGACATTTCAAAACCATGAAACGAATTTCCAGCTTCATCCCTACAAAGACTACCAGAAATACTACCCAGACTGGCACATTGCACCTGACAGGTCTATAGAGGCCTCAGATTACTGGAAGTATGTGCTGGTGATATTCAATAAACAGTTTGCTGAAAGTTATAATACATTGCCAGCTGTGTATCCAGATGCATGGAATAAAATCACTAAAGATCAGGCTTTAATTAGTCTGAAGCAAAACTTCAATATTAAATAACAGGACAAATGACAAACTATCACTGCAAAAATATTGTTATTACTAGTTAGTTCTGAGCCATCTTCTTACTTCAAATTTCTAAATATAGAATTATTTTAAGTTGAAGTGATTTTCTGGAATTTAAATGGTTTTTAATAGTTTGTAAACATTATTCTGGTATCTTTACTATGATAACTATGTGTAGAGTTGTATAGGATGTATGTAGTGTTGTGTAGGATGACATAATGCGAACTTTCCCATCTCTCTATCCCTTACACCTCTCCTATGGTTCTGATATTAATGTATTAACTCTCCCATGCTCTCTTTCTTATTCAGGCTTTTTATCTTGAACTTTCCCCCTCCCTTGACCTAACACTTCCTGGTTTGTTTCCAGACGGACTTCTCTACAACTTCCACTCTTTGTTCTCCCACATTTCATCAGGACATGTTAAAATGGTTTATGTAGTTTGAAGCAACAAATGTACATGACACCAGGTGTTTGGCCAAACATATGAAAACTTTGCTTACAATACACAGAGAGAGATCATTAAGCTATTTCGTCTGTGCTGTGTGTGTGTGTGTCTCACTCCTGGCTGAGAAGCATGTCAAAGTTGGCCAGTAAGCATATCTAAGGAGGTGACATTTCAAATAATTATGGCAACATTTAAAAACTTAACAGTAGTACTGTAGCATAGTAGTATAGTCCTGTGTATGTGTAGAGAGAGTAGATTTTTAAGATTATGAACATTTTGATAATTTAATTATTTCTGTGTGATTTAATTTATTATGTTTATTAATTATTTGGTCAAAGTTGTTACAACTTAAAAATAATAATAATAAAAAAAACATTAGGAATAATGGGGGAGGGGGGGTGGACAGATGTGAGAATTTTTTTAAAATAAAAAATAATAATTAGTTGTTATGAACTAAGGTTGCCCTGGATCCTTTAGTGGCCATGTCTTAAACTGCCCCCCACCCACAATGAGACATCAGGAAGGGTTGCTGCAGGGCACAAAGCCCACAAAACAGGTTATGCGGTTTACAGAAATAATCCATCTTGGGGTTTGTTCTGGCATTGGCAGTATAAATTTTATTTGACTAAATTACTGTAAACAATCAAGTTAATAAATCCAATCTGTCATAATACTATAATATAAAAATATCCAATTTAGGAATGATATAGTTGGGCATTTACTTTTTTTTATTTTGTGTTAAGGTGTAAATGTTTTCTACAGTATCATAATAATCATCTTCACAAAACTTAACACAATCTATTATTTTGGTTAAAATGTGCCTGCTTTTATCAACTTCCTGATTGTGTTTCCTCCCTGCAATCTGTGACCATCACCCTGAAGTGTATTGAGGTTCAACCTTCATTGGCTAGCTTGACTGAGTTTCCCATATCCCAATAGGTGTTATGTTTCAGTATTGTATTATTATTTTATGCCCTCATTCAGGCATAAATGCATAGAACAGTGAGAGCTAATGTGATTTTTTTTTTAAATACTTAAAAAAAAATTCTGATTCTATTGCCTGATCACCCTAATGAACAAACAGCACTGTCATGTTCTTTACCTCTCCCACAGGTTTAATGTGTGTTTGTTCTTTTGAAATGTAACAATTAGCTGGAAATTGAGAAATGTAAAAGGCCCTTTTTCTTGATGTTTGTGTTTAAAAAACAATTTATAATTTGTTACGACTGTCTAGGGGACTGTGTCGTAGCAAAAAGTGAGTTAAGGAGTCTGACTACCAGAGAGTTTAGGAAAACGTATTTTCTTTTTATTTCTGGGAAAAAAGGTAAGGGTTACAACTTCAGAGGTTGACAAGGCCAAAATAAACAAAATGGTCTTTGTTTGAGATGAACTAAATTCCTAAAAAGAAAATGAAATAAAATACATAATCCTTCCCTAACTCCCTAACCAAAAAAAACAGAGTGCAAAATATGTACAACAAAAGAAATGGTGTCAAACCTCCTACAGCCCTTAATATGATGAAACGTGCTATTCACAATAATGTTTACAAAGGGTAATACAAATCGATGGCTAACAAATCCGAAACAAAATCCACACTCGTAGTCAAAACAGGCTTAGGTCATATCAACAGCAGGACTAAACAGTTCTCTCCAGTAATATACTCAAATATACAAAGGTCGAATTGAAAAACGGAAACACAATACAAAGACACAAGCGGTGGCACCAAAGGCATCTGAAAGGAGTTTGGGGTGGTCCTTTTATTCTGGTTGGTTGATGAGATGAACCAACCGCAGTGTCCGGTGAATTATCTGGAGGAA